>AWOL01S0059866.1:47372-61296 GCA_000715115.1 Nicotiana otophora
GAATTTGTGGCTCGATGAGCGGTGGAATGGCTTTGTAATGAGTATGATGTAACTGCGGGATGTATTAAGATGATTTGAATGTGACGAGAAGTGTTTCCTTGAAATGTAATGGAAGGCCATGAGGTGCTTTATTTTCATTTTGATGTGACGTACAATCTCGAGTGTGAATAGTTTGAAAGATATTTCACGTTGTTAAGTTTTGGGAAAAATTAAATTCTCGTGTCTAGTTAATGAGTTTGGACTCAGAAAGATTAAGTGATTTCATAGTAATTGTGGCTGCGAAAGGGTATAACAAGATGCCAATTTGAGACTAAGCAGGTAGGTTATCTCCTGCACAGTAATCTATGTAAATGTGTTCCTTATGATGTGAATAGAGAGTTTCTTTTCTCCCAGTGGGGTATATGTGTTGAGATTTGAGTTTGGATTTAGTTGAGAAAGTTGACTTGACCGTCACGAGAATGAAGGCGAGCTTAGCAGATGAATTGAAGTATTTTATGGTTTTGTGTTACCTAAGCTTGTGAAGATTTTTTGTTGAACTGACTGCAGTATTATGGCAGTAATAGAGTATGAATATTGTGAGTTATGGAATGTTTTGTTCTATGGCTTTGAGCCAAGTGGGGGAGCCTGCTATTGACAATTTGATTTCATGGTTATGAGTTAAATTTTAGTTTTGGTCGGAGACATACTTGTGGATCAGTTATGACTTGTAGAGATGGAGATCGGGGATGACTCGAGTATGGAAATTCCTGAATGCGGGTTACATGGCACTTTATATAAATTCGGAAATCATGGAATTATTAAATTGTTATTTTGAAGAACGTGGTGCGCACGAAGTATGAATTTGATTGGTGGTATTAAGGCATGGTTACTTCTTTAGGGGTTATTGTGATAATGGGGCTTGTGCCTTTCAGCCCGTTTGGGCGGTGCAATTTAGATTTGAGCATAGTGGGTGACTTTCGAAAGAGTTTTAATATATTCAAAAATGTATATGTGTCGATTGAAATTTTTTCAAAATTTGTATATTGCCAGAATCGGCTATATATTTAGATGAATGTTATAACTGCTCGATAATCCCTGAGAAGGGTGCATATTTCAAAAGGCGTATTGTGTTTTAATTTACGGATGTCATTGGTATTGCAGTACTCACCTGGTTGATAGACTGCTAATATTCAAATTATTTCTATGTGGCACGAAAGAATTATGAAAGTATTCCTCATGGGAAGATCGTGAATGGAAGATGTGTTAGTCATTCTAGTGCTGGAGTTGGGATCAGTTACGATGATTCATGTGTTTGATGAATTTAGAGACTGTGAGTTCTCAGAAGTATATTATTTCGAGTTGCGGCCTGTTTGAGGTAAGTATTTTATTTGTAACTCAGTGGAGGCACTAGTTGCATTAATTATTTGTGATAGCTGCGCACTATAAGTGTGAATATATGTGAGGTTTGAGCCAATGTGCGGGCATCGGGGCAAGTACTCATACTCGAAAGAATGCTTAGGCTATGATATGCCTAGAGTTGACTGTTAAGCATAAATTTATAATGTTTCTCGTGTTTGTACCTTTGTTGAGAACTATCTGGGCGACATTTGAGGTTACAAAGAGGTTAATTCCCCTAAATAAATGTGGTAGTTACTATTTTTATGTTAACTTGCCAGTTTGAAGTGTGACAGCAGACTTTGCACATGCTTACGCTATGGCGTGTTATTTATACCAGTCCAAGAGCATGTGAATCTTATTTCATTTATCATATACTTGTGTACTTATTTGATTGCTCCTATATTATATGCTTGTACTGGAGGCTTGTGACCATGCCAGACGGATTATGTTATTGGCACATGAGTTGTCCGTGCGGATCCAGATATTGATACTATAGCACGTGAGTTGTCCGTACGAGTGATGGTAATGTGAGCTCTAGAAGATCTGGTTACTGTTATTAAATTTGTGTGTCTTGGTTCTACTATATATAATGAGCATATAGCATTGCAGTTGTGGTGGTGCTTGTTGAACTCACAATACGGTTCTCTTCTTTGAGACATTTTCCATATTTGGGAACATAGATTGCGTAGTTATGCCTTGAGTTATATTGGTGTGCCATATCAATAGGATAGTTGTATTTAATAATATAAGTTTGTTGGACCGAGAACAGATACTATCAGGTTAGATTCTGGTATGGTGGGAGGATAATATTGAAAGTCGGCTTAGGAGAGGATTATGGTCCTGGTTGGGGCGAGAGGGCTCCATGGCTAGTTGATCTGATTAGTGGTTATGAGTTTTTGATTGTTTCTTTCATTATTAACAGTGTACGAAGGTGTTGGGATGAGGTTTTGTTCGATATGGGGTTTAATGCTAGTACTTGGTTGGTTTGAAGTAGTTATTATGATCAGGAATGG
The DNA here is from genome assembly GCA_000715115.1 of Nicotiana otophora. Classification (NCBI taxonomy): domain Eukaryota; kingdom Viridiplantae; phylum Streptophyta; class Magnoliopsida; order Solanales; family Solanaceae; genus Nicotiana; species Nicotiana otophora. Next base: position 49,763 of record AWOL01S0059866.1, read on the forward strand.
TGCTACGAGCGTGCAAGTTGTCTAATATTCTGGGTAAATTATATCTGTGATTATAGTTATAGCTCGATGTAGCTTGTTCAGACTCATACAATGTGTAAATGTAAGATTCGTGTCTTGAAAAGAAATTATGAAGGTTGGGAATTGAATTTCAAGGTTTTTGGGCTAAGGTTAAATTAAGGATTTTCAGTTGTATTGTGTTGTTAGGCCTATATAGAATAGGGTGACGTGAGATCACCCCCGGGTATATGCATGGTAAGGTGGAATAGAGATTTGAAGGTAAAAAATAACTCTTGGCACGTTCGAGGACGAACATATATTTAAGTGGGGGAGAATGTAACGACCCGATCAGTTGTTTTGAGTATCACAACCCTGTTTCCCAATTTACTGCTCAATTTATTCCTTACAATTGATTTATGACTTATCGGGTTAGTTGGTCCGGGTCCGGAAGGATTTCCGAGTGAAATGAGACACTTAGTCTCATAATTGAAAACTTAAGTTGGAAAAGTGGACCGTATATTCACTTATGTGTAAACGACCTCGGAATTGAATTTTGATGATTCCAATAGCTCTGTATGGTTATTTTGGACTTAGGAGCGTGTCCGAAAAATTATTTGGAGGTCCGTAGTAGAATTAGGCTTGAAATGGCGAAAGTTGAATATTTGGAAAGTTTGATCGGGGGTTGACTTTTTGATATTGGGGTCGGAATCCGATTCCAAAAATTGGAATAGGTCTGATATGTCATTTATGACTTGTTTGAAAATTTTGAGGTCAATCGGACTTGATTTGATAGGTTTTGGCATCAAATGTAGAAGTTGGAAATTTCATAATAGACTAAAGTTTCACGTGAGTTCGCACAAGACCCAACTTTGAACGACAATATCTCTATATATATATATATATATATTGGGGAGTTATATGATGATCTACCTAAAAATGAAAGATCTTCGAGTCTAGTTTCTAACGCTTCAAACCGTTCGTCATTTGAACATTCCTACAAGAAGTTATGACCAAATTACCAAAGTCTGAAAAAATGCGATTCTGCGACCAATTCTGCGATCACAGAACCATTCTGCGATCGCAGTAGTTATGCGACCGCAAAAGGGTCGCAGACCTGTCCAGTGAAGCCCATTTTTGGGCATCGATTTTGCGGTGCATTTTGCGACCCGCATACACATTCTGCGGTCCATTATGCGACCGCAAACCTGCTTTCGGAGGGTTAATTTTTCTATTTTTATAACCCGACTCCATATTGATAAATAGGCTTTGGGACTCATTTTGGAGCAAAAATCTGACCTTTTTAGAGAGAAGGGAGAGTGTTCAACAGAGAGGAAGAAGCTCAAGTGCTTTGTTCATCAAGAGCTTGTTCAAGCTTTGAAATCCAATAAGGAAATATCACAAGATCTTCACCCAAGAGGTAAAGTTTTAACCCCTAGTCTTCAATTTCGAGTTTGGGTAAAGATGGGTGATTAAGAGTATGATTCTTGGGTATAATAGTATTATTTATACATATCAATAAGGTTTATGCAAAGATTGTTGAGTTTAAATGGGTAAAGATTGGGTTAAAAATGGTAAACATCTTCAATGACTTTAATTGAAGATTTGAGGGTCGAGTTGATGTCGGAATTTGGTAAAATTACTATGGTTGGACTCGTGGTTGGATGGGAGTTCATATTTTGTAACTTTTGTCGGGTTCCGAGATATGGGCCCCATGGGCGATTTTTGAGTTAATTTCGGATTTTATTGGAAAAATTATTATTTCCTTATGGAATTAATTACAATAATTGGTGTTGATTGAATCAAATTAATTGTGGCTAAATACGAGGCTTTAGGAGACCAATTCTCGTGGAAAGGGCATAGCGGAATAAATAATTACACGGGTTGAGGTAAGTAATACTTCTAAACTTGGTTCTGAGGGTATGAATCCCCGAATTTGGTATGATATGAATTGTTTGGAGGTGACACACACGATAGGTGACGAACATGTAGACGTGCACCATAGAAAGTGTGTCTTGAATAAATCCTGTGAAGTAGTAAAATTAAATAATCATGTTATTATCTGAACATATGGCACGTGTTAGAGGAATTAAGTTGAGGCTAGTAATAAAAATCAGGTTTAGGCTATGTGGTGATATTTTAGGACCCATGGGGCCGTGATGCTGTTGAATTAATTGTTCTAAAATATACATTTCACCCCCACTAATAATTTTCCATTGTGAGGATATTTATGGGATTGAGTTGCGCAACGCAGCAGGCCATTTGGCTTTATATATGTTATTATNCTTTGTTATTATATGGATCGGGATTGCCCGCGTGCAGTAGGCCATATTGGCTTTGTATTACGCTTGGGCTGAAGGAGCCCCTCCGGAGTCTGTACACCCCCAGTGAGCGTAGATGATTATATATATTTAGGATGGACTTCCTAGGGCATGGACTTGCCTTACTTACTGCTTATATATATTTTTGGGATGGATTTTTCGAGGGCATGGACTAGACTTAATTATTTATATTGTAATGAATTTACCTGGACATGGATCTTGTCCGTATCATTTGCATTTGGGGACAAATTACTCCAGGGATGGATTGGCCTTATACGGTACTGAATGACTGACTGTCAGTCGATGTGTATATATATATACGGGTTGGAATGCCCCGAGGTTGGACTGGCCATAAACTGTACCAAGTGACCGAATAATTGGTGACCAGTTTCTACAGAAGGTCTTCCTACTGAGATGTCATATTCCTCATATCATGCAGTATTGATCTATTTCACTTGTACTGAGTTTAACTGTTGAACTTGAAAGCATGCCTACATTTCTGTACCATTATTTTTACAGAACTGTACCTACGGAGCTCATCATTTCTTTCAGCCTAGAGGTTAGTCTTGTTACTTATTGAGTTAGTTGTACTTATACTACACTCTGCACCTCGTGTGCAGATTCAGGTGCTTTCGAACACGGAGATTTTTAGATTTCAGAGTACTATCCGTTGGAGACTATCAAGGTAACTGATTGGCGTCCGCTGATCTTGTCTCTCTTTCCTTCAGTTATTGTACTGTTCTATACTTTCAGACAGTGATTTTTGTTTTATCAGTCAAACATTGTATTCACATTAGATTCTCATTTACTCAGTGACACCGGGTTTTGGGAGTGATATATTGAAATTTTGAGATTTCTTCTGTTGAATTTAATTATTTCGTTTTCAAATTTAAAAGAAATGGTGGTTTATTGGGATTTTTGGCTTGCCTAGTATTGAGATAGGCGCCATCACGACATGTGAGATTTTGGGTCATGACATATCTCCAAAGGACACATTATTTCTCACCATTTTATTTATCTCTACAAACTTATCTTTTCATCCGCATATATGATTGCTTACTCCATTGTCCATATACCACGAGATACAATCATCTCTATCTTCCTTTTTGAGTGCCAATAATAATGTTGACTCTTCTTCTTTTTTTTTGTCGTCAACAAGGATAACTTTCTCGTCAACATCACTACGACATTCCCAAGAGTAATGGCCAAATTTATAACAATTATAATATTCAATTTTTGATTTGTCATACCTTTGCCCATTATTTTCTTGATAGTAGCCACGTCTTTTTCCTCATCTTTGTCCACGACCATGACCTCTGAATGTCAGGTGGATTTTAACTTCATTATTGAAGTTGTTACCATTAATTCTTCCTTTTCCATGACCGACATGACCTCGACCTCGTCTATTCCCTCGATAGCTTTTTTTACCTCCATAATCTTTAAAGGATGCCTAAATTTTAATAAGTTGCTACAGTGACACTTCTTGTCTCATCTTGATCTTCTCTTTATGAGCTTGTAAAAAACCCTCCAATTGCTCCACCTTAATAGAGTCGAAATCTTTAGACTCCTCAATAGCATACACCACAAAATTAAATTTAGGTGTTTAAGTGCGAATGATCTTTTCTACCACACAGACAACTTCTATGTCCTCCTCCTATCTTCTTAATTGATTCACAACAACCTTCACTTTTGAACAGTAATCTGAAATGCATTCAGATTCCTTTATTTTTAAAACTTCAAAGTCATCTCTTAGAGTTTGAAGTTTTACCCTTTTCTCCTTGTCAACTCCTTGGAGAGAATTTTTTAAAATTTCTCAAGCTTCCTTTGAGGTAGTAGCATCGGCCACCTTCTCGAACATGGCATCATTCAAGCATTGATGGATGAGCGTGAGAACTATTTATCTTTCTTTCTTGACTTTGCTAAGACATCTTTTTCAATTTTAGGTAGAGCTTCCTTATTATTATCGAGTTTTGCATACCCTCTGTTTATGATTTCTCACACATCCTGAGAGCCAAGAATGGCTTTCAGTAATGGGTCGTTTCGAGAATTTCCAATTTGCTCGATGGTTTGAGGGCATGAGTAGCTCCGTATGATATATTATGACTTGTGTGCGTCTCCGATTTTGGTTTTCGAGTGATTCGGAATTAGTTTGGAAGAATGAATTTCATGTTTGAAGTTATAAGTTGGAAGAACTGACTAAGTTTGACTTTTGAGTATTTGACCCAGGATTAGAGTTTTGATGCTTCCGTTAGGTCCGGATGGTGATTTTGGACTTGGGCATATGCCCGGATTTGTAATTGGATATTTCTAGAAGGTTTCAGCACTATTTAGCGAAAGTTGGAAATTTGATGCTTTGGAATGTGCATAAGTTTGACCGGGAGTTAACTTTGATGATATTGGGTTTGGATCATAATTCTAGGAATTGGAATAGCTTCGTTATGTCATTTGGTACTTGTGTGCATAATTTAAGATCATTCCGAGTTGGTTTGATATGGTTCGGCATGAGTTTTGGAAGTTAAAAATTCAAAATTTTATTAAGTTTGATTTGACGTGTGATTCATGGTTTTGATAATTTCATGCATGATTTGAGGCCTCGAGTTAGTCCTTGTTATAATATGGGACTTGTTGGTATGTTCGGACGGGGTCCCGAGGGGCTCGGTTGAGTTTCAGATAGGTTTGAGTTGTGTTGCGCTCATTTTTTATGTTTTGATGTCGGTTGCTTCAAGTATAAATGATACCACATTAAGCAAATGAGCTCCAATTTATGTTTTAATTAAAGCATTAGATCTGTATTATAATTACATAGCCATAGCAAAATGAATCGTCGAATTTGGACATCGTATGAGGGAGTTATGCTCAATTTAATGTTGGAGAAGAGAGCTGGTGCTGGTGCTGGTACTTCACAGATGAGAAGTTGGGTCCGCATTTCCGACCCCGCAGGTGCGAAAAATGATCCACAAAAGCGAAAATGACAGCTGGAAATGGGCAGGTGCGGAGTTTTTGTCGCAAAAGCGAAACTCCATGTACAAAAATCAGACTGCATTCTTTTGGTATTTTGAGCATATCTTGAGTTCTAGAGCTTTAATTGAGGTGATTTTTGCGGCGTTCTTCTCGTCTTTTCATGGGGGTCAGCATATAACTCTAATAGTTTAATTTTAATATGATCAAATAAGTTCATTTTTGAATTAATCCATATTTTAATTGGAGAATTGGGGGTTTTATCCAAAACTTTTCTAAAGCGAATAATTGAGTTTTGAATATCGATTTGGAGTCGGAATTGGATGAAATTAGTATGGTTGTACTCATAATTGAATGTGTTGTCAGATTTTGTGAGTTTTGTCGGGTTCCAAGGTGCAAGCTCGAGTTTTAAGTTTTTATTGACTTTGGGCTTTGATTTAAAGATTCAACCTTTATCGATTGGGTGTGTTTCTTTGGCATTATTTGATGTTCTTGAGTTGCTTTTGGGTAGTTTCGAGCCGCTCGGAGGTCGGTACGCACGGGATAGAATTTCTAAAGTATTGCTTGGATTGTTCGGTACTGGATTTGGCTTGTTTGAGGTAAGTATCTTATCTAAACTTGGTTGAGGCACTAGTTGCCTAAATTATTTGTGATAGCTACGTGCTATAGGTGCGCATATGTTTAGGGTTTGGGCCCATGTGCGAGCACCGGGATATCTATCCATGCTCGGGGTTGTGCTTAGGCTATGATATACCTAGAGTTGACTATTAAGGTTAAAGTTATAATGTCTCTCATATTTGTACCATTGTTGTAAACTATTTAAGCCATACTTGAGGTTACGAAGAGGCTAATTCCCTGACTAAACTTGGTAATTACTATTTCTGTGATAAATTGCCGATTTGAGCTATGATAGCACACATTACACATGCCTACACTTTAGCATGTTATTATACCAGTCTAGGAGTAGGAAATCTGATATTTATCCATCATTTACATGTGTTCTTATATACTTGCTTCTGTGTGATATGATTTGGACTGGATGCTAGTGACCACACTAGGTGGATTGTGTTATTATGCATGTGACCATGCCGGGCGGATTACGATATTGTGCCTATGACCATGCCGGGCGGATCGATATTATTAACACGTGAGTTATCCGTGCGGATCCAGATATTGATAATATTAGCACGTGAGTTGTCCGTGCGGATCCAGATATTAATAGTATAGCACGTGAGTTGTCTATGCAGCGCGTGATGTGTCCGTACGGTTGATATTATTAGCACGTGAGTTGTCTGTGCAGCACGTGAGTTGTCCGTGCAGCGTGTGGATACGGATCCATCCCCCTAGGGTCACCCTCTTATGTTTCTCTCTTGATGGTGTACGCGCAGATTCTGAGAAACCGACGGGTTTCTGATTGATGTGAGCTCTGGGAGAGCTGGTTACTATATTTGGATCGGGTTGCGTGCCGCAACAGACTAATATTTAGTTATGGCATTTCATCTTTACTTGCAATTTCCTTGAATGTTTACCTGACTTATTTGCATATCTTCCTTATATGCTGGATTGTTGACTGAGTAGAATACTTTAAAATAAAGAATTATGAGTATCAAAGTGGTTTTAGCTCAGATTTTCCTCATTTGATCATATATTTGTTCTATACTTGTTGAATTATGAATTGCAAAGGTGTTAGTGTGTATTATCTATAGTTCTTGCTTCTTTTACCCCTCCGAGGTTAGTTAGGATACCTATTGAGTATATGGGGTCGGTTGTACTATGATGGGAGCTGGCATTGAAGATGTACATGCGTTCCAATTATGGCTATCACTTGTCCTTGGTAGATTTAGATTCATATTCTATTCATTTACATTTCAAACAGATGTTATAATTATTTCAATTTGGTTTTGTAAAAATCTAAGTCTTAGTGGCTCATGACTTATAAAACCATTCCTTAGGAAGTTGTATAAAAATTCAGCTATTTCATTTTTGACTCTTATCATTATCACTATATTGTGTTTTATTGTTATTTGGCTTACCTAGCGGGTTGAGTTAGGTGTCATCACGACGGGTTAGATTTTGGTCGTGACACTTTCATACGTAGATAATATTTCTCATAATTATCTTTTGTGAGACCGGGGGACTGAAAAGATAGCGGACCATTGTTCATCATGGCTTTGATACCATGTTGTTGGAAAAAATAATATCCACGGTAAATAATAATAACACAAGAGAATAACAACGATACCTGTAATGACACGACTAGTCATTTTGATCATTTACACTTTGCTCGGTTGTTTGAGGATATGAGTAGCTCTGTATGATGTATTAAGACTTGTGTGAATTGTCGGTTTTGATTTTCAGGTTATTCGGAATCGAATTGGAAGAAAGAATTTCATTGTTGAAGCTTTAAACTGGGAGAGTTGACCAAGTTTGACCTTTTAGCATGTGACCTTGGATTAGAATTTTGATGGTTTCGTTAGCTCCGTTGAGTGATTTTGGACTTAGGAACGCGTCCAGATTGTGATTTAGAGGTCCGTGGTTGAATTTGGCTCGAAATGGCGAAAGTTGAAATTTTGGAAAGTTTAACCGGAAGTGGACTTTTTGATATCGCGGTTGGATTCTGATTCCGGAAGTTGGAACAGGTCCGTGATGTCGAATGTGATTTGTGTGCAAAATTTGAGGTCAATCGTTTGTAGTTTTCTGGTGTCTCAGTTCTTCATCGCGTTCGCATGGCAAGTGTCGCGAACGTGTAGTGTATTTGGATAGAAATAGCATTTCTTCATCACGTTCGCGAGTAATGGTCTGCGTTCGCATAGTGTTGGGGAAAGTCTTCTTCGCGTTCGCGTATGATGGATCAGGGACGCGTAGGGTTGAGCCGGGAGCCGGAGCCGGAGCCGGAGGCTTTCCTCATCGCGTTTGCGTAGTTGGAGCCGCATTCGCGAAGGTCTGAACCAGCTGTGAGTCGCATTCACGAGGTTTTTACCGCGAATGCGAAGTGTATTATGGTGGCAGATTATTTTGTTCATCGCGAACACGATGGTATTGACGCATTCACGTAAGAGGATGCTTGGGCAGAAGTATAAAGTATTCTATTTCGAGGGTTTCGGCCAATTTTACATTTTGGGAGCTATGGAGCTCGGATTGAGGTGATTCTTGGAGAAATTGTTATTACAAGGATTGGGGTAAGTGTTCTCTACTCAGCTGTGGTTATATTTCATGAATCTACCTTCGTTTATGGTAATTGGATTATAAATTTTAAGGAGGAAATTGGGGATTTTGGTATAAAGTTTCATAATATGAAGTTTTGAGTTTTGAACATCGAATTGGAGTCGGATTTGAGTTAAACTAGTATGGTTGGACTCGTAATGGAATGGGTTATTGGATTTTTGTAAATTTTGTCATGTTCCGAGGTGCTGGCCCGGGTTGGGCTTTTGGCCGATTTTGGGCTTTTGATACAAGATTTGATCTTTTTCGATCGAGATTGGTTCCTTTAGAATTGTTTGATGTATTTGAGTTGTTTTTGGTTAGTTTTGAGCCGTTCTGAGGTCGGTACGCGCGTGATGGCATCTTTGGAGCACAGCTTGGCTTGTTCGACATTGGTATTGGCTTGTTCGAGGTAAGTAACTCTTCTAATCTTAGTGATGAGGGTATGAAACACCGAAATACGTGTTATATGATGGTATTGAGGTGACACACATGTTAGGTGACGGGCGTGTGGGCGTGCACCATGTGAATTGAGACTCTGTTGTTTCCATGGCATTGTATAGTGATCCTACTTTGTTGATATCCGTGTTTTCATCATGTGATAAAGTAGTTAAGTTGTCAATCATGCTAGATATCATGTTTAGGCATTTTGCCGATATTGTTTGGACCCATAGTGGTCGTTTCTTATTGTCATCTCACTGATTTCATTGATATTTCGTACTCAGTCATATTCATGCATTAATATCATATCTCAGCCTCAGTTATTTATCGATACATCATATCATTATTTTCGGGCTAGTTTCATGATATTGTGAGCCCGTGAGTGAAACTGAAGAGATTTATGACTGAGTGAGGCCGGGGGCACGTGAGTTGTCCGTGCGATTCTAGATGTTGATATTATAGCACGTGAGTTGTCCGTGCGATTCCAGATATTGATATTATGACACGTGAGTTGTCCGTGCAGCACGTGAGTTGTCCGTGCGGATTATAGCGGTTGGGTTGAAAGGAGCCCATCCTGAGTCTGCACACCCCAGTGAGCACAGTCGATTATAAATAGGGATCGGGATACACGCCACAACAGGTATGGTACAACACTGAGTGTTTGAGTGTGCTGAGCATAGTGAGAGAGAATGAGAGATAGTGAGATTGAGTACTCTGAGAGTGTGAGTACGTGAGCTCATCATCGAGATGCATTACATTTGACATGCGTACTTGAGATACATGCATAGAGGTGCATTTCCTTCTACTACCCAGTTTTGGGGACATTTATGATTTTACCTGTATCTTGACATGTAGGCATAGAGAAGTACCTTCCTCATGCTATCTGAAAATAAAACATCTTACTATTTGTTGAAAGGAGTTTTTGGAAAATTCACAGTTTTCTAACTTACTCGTATATTGGCTTTTTGGTAAAAGATTTGGATTTTCACTGAGATACTTGAAAAGAAATGCCTATTTTTCTGGAACTGTGAACGAACTGAGCCTTTTATTTCTGAGATTCTTCTTTTGTTTTTGTGCTATGCTGTTATGAACTGTTGGGGAATATTGGTGTTGGACCTGACCTTTCTGTTAGCTGGTCACTACTTTCAACCTAAGGTTAGGTTTGTTATTTATTGAGTACATGGGGTTGGTTGTACTCATACTACACTTCTGCACCTTGCATGTAGATGTTGGTTGCTGATGTTGCTGTGTTCGATGAGAGCTGGATTGAAGATGTACCTACGTTCCGGTTGTAACTACCCCTTGTTCGTGGTAGCTTTAGGTCTATGAAACTCTGTTTATGTACTTTTCAAACAAGACTATGTATTTAATTCATTTCAGCTTTGTAATGTCTATTCTTAGAAGCTCGTGAATTGTACCACCAGTGTTTGGGGAATGTACTAGATTCAGATATTTTATTACTTAATTGATTTATTAATTGTTATTGGATTTGGTTAGTGGTTAATTGGCTTACCTATCGGGTTGGGTTAGGTGCCATCACGACTAGTCGGATTTTTGGGTCGTGACAGGTGGTATCAGAGCTCTAGGTTCATAGGTTCTACAAGTCATGAGCAAGTGTCTAATAGAGTCTTGCGGATCGATATGATGATGTCCATACCTATCTTCGAGAGGCTACAGGGTATTTAGGATATACTTCCTATCTTTCTTTCCTTATTGTGCGGCATTGATTCAGCTTGAAGCGTAACTCTTTGAATTCCTTCCACGCATTCGTATGCACATGTGAGCGCTCGGTATCAGCTGTGCATCGCCGTCTTTTGATTCTATGAACGGGGTGCGAGATGTGATTTCAGTATCCTGATGATGGGCCAGTCTAGAGGACTTGAGGCCGAGTTTTGACTGTAGCTCGAGCACGGAGATTTTGATTATGTGAGCACGTGCTTTTAGACTTACACGTCTGGTAGTGTTCCTATGGGTGGAATTTATGGCTCGATGAGCGGTAGAATAACTATGTGGTGAGTATGATGTGACTGCGAGATGTGTTCAGATTGTTCGAATGTGACGAGAAGAGTTTACTTGAGATGTAGCAAGGACTATGGGGTGTTTAATGTCTGTCTTGATTTGGCATATGGTCTCGAATTATGGGTGTGTTGAGGGATCTCTCATGTTGTTTAGTTGTGGGGTGAAGTATATTCTCATGTCTTGTCGATGAGTTCAGAATCAAGAAGATTAAGTGATTGCGTAGTAGTCGTGACTGTGGAAGGGTATAGAGAGATGTCAGTTTGAGGCAGAGCGGGCGGGTTATCTCCTGCGAGGTGTCCTGAGGTTGTGTGGTCCTTGTGATGTTTTGTAGAGAGCTCTCTTTTACCAGTGAATGATATATGTTGCAATTTAAGTTTGGATTGCTTGTGGGAGTTGGCTTGACTATTACAAGGGTGAATGCGAGATTTACAGACGATTTGAGGTATTATATGGTTTGTGTTACATGGGCTAGCGAAGGATTTAGTTTAATTTCAGCGCCGAATTCTGGCAGCAATAGAGTATGGATATCGTGATGTTATCGACTGTTTTGTTCTATGGCTTCGAGCCAAGTGGGGGAGTCTGCTATCGACGAGTGGATTG
>AWOL01S0059866.1:66036-94784 GCA_000715115.1 Nicotiana otophora
TTTCGGGTTTTGTGTGGCATGGTGTCATTTTCTTCTTCGTGGTTATGATAATGAACTTTGAGTACTTGATGTCTAATTGTGCATGGTTATTGATTTTTAGCAGGGTGGCCTTAGATGTTTCATATGGACCAGTATTTGGATAGGGCCGCGTATTACAGCAGAGTTATGTAGAAATATGATCCTTTATGTTAGATTCGTGTGTTATGGTTCTATGGTGTGTGATGGGTTTAAACATTTCGTGGTGGTGGTACCTGATGAGCTTGCGGGACGGTTCTCTCGTTTGAGTCATTTTCCATGATTGAGTACTTTTGGAATGTTGCTATTTGGTGCACGGATTGCACGGGTTGTGGCTTTAGATTGTGTTGATGTGTCATGTTACTAGAGTGGTCGTATTGGATGAGATAAGGTCATTGGAGCTCGAATGGATGCTATCGGATTTGATTGTGGTATATTTGGAAGGATAATATCGGAAGTCGGCTTAGAAATTGGCTACACCCTTAATGGGTGAAACCCGGAGGAAAACTCGCTCTCCAACCATAAATGCAAAAACGCGCACCTTCCCATCCGTATAACTCTTCTGCCTAGATTGAATTGTACAAAGCTGATCCTGGATCAACTTGACCTTTTCCAAGGCATCCCGAACCAAATCTGTGCCTAATAACTTAGCCTCTTACATCTCAAACCACCCAATTGGAGAACAAAAATGTCTCCCATATAGGGCCTCATAGTGAGCGATCTGAACACTCGATTGGTAGCTGTTGTTGTAGGAAAACTCCGCAAGCGACAAAAATTGATCCCAACAACCCTAGAATCCACAACACATGCACGAAGCATCTCTTCTAATATCTGAATGGTACGCTCGAACTATCCGTCAGCCTGGGGGTGGAATAATGTAATCAACTCAACCCGTGTGCCTAACTCACGTTGTACGGATCTCCAGAAGCACGATGTAAACTGCGTTCCCCGGTCAGAGATGATGGATACCGGCACGCCATAAAGTCGGACAATCTTGCGGATATAGACCTGAGCCAGCTGCTCTGAAGAATAGGTAGTCACCACCATAATGAAATGAGCCGACTTGGTCAATCTGTCCACAATCACCCATACTGCGTCAAATTTCTTCTGAGTCCATAGGAGCCCAACAACGAAGTCCATGGTAACATGATCCCATTTCCACTCTGGAATCTCAAGTCTCTGAAGCAAACCGCCTGGTCGCTAATGCCCATACTTAACCTGCTGACAATTTAGGCATCGAGCTAGATACTCCACCATGTCCTTCTTCATTCTCCTCCACCAATAGTGCTGCCTCAAATCCTAATACATCTTAGCGGAACCCAGAAGAATGGAGTACTGCGAACTGTGGGCTCCCTAAAGAATCGACTCACGTAACCCATCTACATTGGGCACACATAACCGGCCCTACATCTGCAACACACCATCATCTCCTATAGAAACCTCCTTGGCATCGCCGTGCTGTACCGTTTTATTAAGGACAAGAAGTTCCAATATATAATATACAATTAAAATCACAATCACGGTATGGCGTCGTATTCATATTTCACAATTTCAATCACAATCTTTCCTTATATCACCGCGTGAGCCTTACATTGAATTTTAAAAATCATTTTTCCTAAAATAGCTACACACGTTTTAGCCCACCTTATCGCATGCGTGACTTCAAGTAGTTCCCCTACTAAAAACACGCATATTAAGCCCACCATATCTCACCACATGTGTATCAATCCCTAGCCTTATACAACCACATGCGTATCAATATCACAACACAATCACAACTCACACCACAAGTGCCCATATGCCACAACTTGCCACAAAGTCAACAACACCAATATTTTCACAACAAATAGCCCATGGCTAAACCACAATGTGTACAAGAATTTCAACAATAAAAATATGAATGAGAATACTCAACAAGAAAAGGTATCTCAACAATTAACAACTTCGCCTCAATGTGATAATGGCTATTACAACTTCAACACTAATAGCTCAACAAGATAATATTCCACGAAATAACAACTTCAATTAAAAGTGATTCAACAATTAAGAGGTAACAAGACAATAATGAAGGCAATAACTTCAACTAAAGCATATAAGAGCAAAATAACAAGTAAGAGGTAGAATAAGTGCTAACAACATCAAATAGAGTATGTAAAAGTAGATTAACAATGAGAGATATAATATGTTATGACAATTCAATTAAAGGCATGGAAAGAGTCTAGATAATCTAAACCGGTCAAACACCACATATAGACTGTGTACCCATTCGTCACCTTGCGTACACGACCTTCACATAACACAAATAGCATAATCAACACAAATTCTAAGGGGTATTCCCCCTCCCCCTCCCCCTCCCCCACAATGTTAGGCAAGATACTTACCTCAAACAAGTTCAATCGATACACTAGAAGCGACAACCCACTCAAATCATCCTCCGAACGGCTTGATACTAGCCAAAATGCAACTCAAAATTATTAAATAAAGTCATAGGAAGCAAACTCAATCGATAAAGGTCGAATCTTTAGACATTTATCCAAAGTCAACTAAAACGTCAAAACCGGGCCTGCACCTCGGAACTCGACAAAACGCACAAAACCCGATAATTCATTCAAGTACTAGTCCAACCATATAAATTTCACTCAATTGCGACTTCGAATCGATGTTCAAAACTAAAAAATCACTTTAGAAACGTTTAGATAAAACCCCCCAATTTCTCTTTTGAAATCATCAATGAAATCCTAAAAATGAAGATAGAATCATGGAATATAGTCAAAATCGAGTATAAAACACTTACCCCATGGAAAAAACTTGAAGAACATCCTTGAATTCTCCGAATCCCAAACTTTCAAGATGAGAAAAACTCTAACAACATTAATAGCCAAAAATGCCCGGTTGTTCTGCCTTATTTCTTGTGCCAAATGATCCTGAAACTCACTTTGATGCCTTCAGTGGATTCCTTGTGAAATTCTAGTGAAGTTAGGTTTTTGAATCACTCCATTTGACCATATAATGAAGGAGATATGTTGGTTTCAATATTTGCAAATAGTGCAGATTTTTAAATACGAATTCAGTAGCAATTTCATAATTAGTCTGAAGAATCCAGCAACCCAATTCTTAGTAAAATGACCACAAATTTCTCATACGATGTCGAAACTTGATGATTCAGTTGTTATGGTTCCAAAATTACGATACAGATATAATGGTTTAGTCAAAACACGAATCAAAGGTCGTTTGCTCAATATAATAGTGGCATGTGGGCCGGTTAGGATGGGCCCGACCCAGGACCGCAAGCCCAAATAGAAAGTGGGCCTAAACGGTCCTAACCGGATAGGACCGGGACCGTGGGGAGGTGGGCAGGGTACTGGGTCGGTCCTATAGGCGAGGCCCGTGAGACCGGGACCAGTTGGGACCGGCTGGGAAGCGGGCCGGTTCAAGCGGTCCTAAACGGGCCCAACGGCTAATTTTTTTTAAAACAACATTCTGTCACAAAAAGGACTGGAAACATAAAAAAACTCAAAAAAGAAAAAAGAAAAAAAGTAAAGGAAAAAAACAGTTGGAATAAGATTGTCTCGTATTCTTGTCCTTGTAACAAGGATTTTGATTTCCAAAAAAATGGGACCCACTTGTTTCCCATTCATCACTTCTAAGGAATTTTTTATATTTTCTGAATAGTAGCCGTTATGGCTTTTAAAATATGATCGTTTTACCTGCCAAAATAGTCGTTGGCTGTTTATAAAATAGCCATTCTACCTCTCAACTTTGTTTTAACCTCAAACTTTTTATAATTATATTTTTTCCCTATTTTCAACTATAAATACCCCCTCATTCTTTCATTTTTCTCACAAAATCATCAATCTCTCTCAATCTCTCTCTAATTTTCTTCTATAATTGCTTACTTTATTGTTACAATTTGTGTAAAATTGTGAAGTTGGTAAATTGAAGTCTTCAAGTCTTCAACGATAATTAATTTTCAACAAGTTGTTCGTCAATTCGGTAAACTCGTTCCAACTCTTAAGTTTTAATATTATAGTTTTGTTTGTTTTATTTACTTTGTATTGTTTGATTAATTAAGATGGCTTATTCCTTGAAAAAAATATTTAATAAAAATAAGGAAAAATCTAAGAGTGGTGAATATAGTGGCCAATCTGCTCCTCCTCCACTTTCCCCGGCTCCCCGACCCAAACTTGTTACCCGTCCTACACCTCCTATTCTTGATAGCGATAATAATTTATTACAATTTATCGAGAATCAATTTTGCCATAATATTGCACCCGGTGAACAATTAAACCATGAATATATGAATGTTCTTTATGGTAATCCAACTATTGATGAAAATGATGATGAAGAAATAGATTTTGATGAAACGCAACCGGATGACGATACACCCACTAGTCCTGCTCCTGAAGTTAACCCAACTAATAATAATCCAAATGATNAAATAGATTTTGATGAAACGTAACCGGATGACGATACACCGACTAGTCCTGCTCCTGAAGTTAACCCTCTTGTTACTGTCCCTACTTTTTCTAGACAACCTTCTAAACAGGCAGAAACATCTGTTGTTTGGCCAATTTTTACTCAACTAAGAGAAAAAAATAGGGCTAAGTGTAAAACTGGTGGCAAAGAGTTGGTTTTTAAATATGTTGGAAGGAAGTTCGCGATCACGTAGAAGGAATTTTTGTTGTCAGTTATCTAACTTTAGGAGCTTATATCTCACTATCTATAAAGAATTTGGGGATTATCAAAAAATGTAAATTGTAGACCTTTGAATCTAGTATTTAGAAAATTAAAATGTTTGTTATTTGGAATTTTGTATAAAATGTTATAGCTTATACCGAAGGGTGTATCTAATGAGGAAACACAATTTGTACATCACGATCGCGAGGCGTTGGCCGTGATCGTGATGAAGGAAACGATGCTAGAACTTTTGTTAATCGCGATCGCATGGGTAATGGCCGCGATCGCGAAGAAGGAGGCCTGACAGGTGTAATAAACATCTAATTTCAGGATTTTGAGATCATTTCATCACTATTAAGTTCTTGGAGATCATGTGGGGCGATTTGGGGGTGATTCTTGAAGATTGTTTTTGCCATACATCATAAGGTAAGTTATTACTACTTGTATCGAGTTTAATACATGGGTTATATATGGTTTTTAACATGGAAATTTGATAGGAATTATGGAACTTTTGGGGGAAAAACCTTAGAAACAGTATTTTTAGATTTTGACCACGAAATTGGACATGGAATTAGGAATAAATTATATATTTGCGTTCGTGGTATTATGGTAATGTTTATCTTCAAAAATATTTGAAATCCGGGCACGTGGGCCCGGGGGTTGACTTGGTTGACTTTTTTAACACAATTGAAAATTATTATAAATTGATTAATTATGAGTATAGCTGTATATTTTTATTGCTTTGCACATTAATTTACTAGTTTTGGATCGATGGGCAATGATTTGAGGTGTTAGAGAGGCGTTGGAGTCGGTTAGGGAACTTCGTTGCGAGATAAGCCTCATGTCTAACTTTGTGAGAGGGAATCTGCCTTATAGGTATTAAAATTGTTATGTGCTACTAGTTGTGGGTGCTACGTACGCACGAGGTGACGAGAGTCCGTACGTAGCTAAAAGCATATTTATATCCGGGTAGACTTAGGAATTTATCATGTAATATTTAAATTATTTGAACTTATTTTGCTAGCTTAATTGAGCGAATTTATAATTGAAATTGATTTGGGAATATATTAGACTGAGCTTTATCACCTTGATTTGTTTGGCGAGATATTTGATAAACGGTAAAAGTCATATTTACTTTATGCTCCTTCACCTGTGTTGTAAGCACATGACTCATAATTCGATAAGTTTCTTCCTTTCTTGTGGATCAGGACGAATGCCTCGACAGTATATTGAGATGCATCTCTGGTTTGCGCCGGTCAACCTTCGGCAGTGTACATACCACTCTGGATCAGGTCGTACGACCTCAACATAATTATGCATTATACAGCTAGCAGTCAGAATATTCACGAGACCCCCCTTCTATTGAGACCTGGCATTTTATATGGTATCCTTATCAGTTTGAGATTGAATTTGATATTTCTGATCTATTGAGATGGCACATGAGATTTGAGAGATTTATATTGTTAAAAGTAATTTTTGGAGGACTATGTTAGTTACAGATTTTACCTCACTACTACTTTTGTGCTTTATATCTGTTATGAGTTATCATATTGTTTTATTTGATCACTGGTAAGTGTCGATGTCGACCCCTCGTCACTACTTCTCTGGGGTTAGGCTAGCTACTTACTGGGTACGCGTTGATTTACGTACTCATGCTACACTTCTGCACTAAATGTGCAAGGTATGAGAGGTTCATTTGGTGGCCACCTTTGCGTGTAACGTAACTGCTGAGGGCACTTTATAGTGAGCTGATTTCTATGCTACACACCGCATCCCACAGAGTCTCCATCTTATTTATTTACTTTATCCTATCTATTTTATATTCCAGACAGATGTTGCATTATTATTGCACTCTTTAGTAGATGTTCATGTACTTGTGACACCGGTTATGGGTATGTTCTAGAAGTTGTTTATGGTTTTGCTTAGCATTTACACATTTTTATTATCTGTTCTATTTAAATTGTAAGTTTCCATGATTTTAATGCATTGATTTCTTTATCTAATAAAATTCACGATTTCAAATATAATAAAATTCATATTTAAGTTGGTAGTTCATCGTTGGATTGCCTAACGGCGACGTTGGCCATCATCATGACCTATAATGTGTTTTGGGTCGTGATAGCTTGGTATTAGAGCACTAGATTCACTCAGGTCTCACGAGTCATGAGCAAGTCTAGTAAAGTCTCGCAGATCGGTACGGAGATGTCTGTACGTATCTTCGAGAGGATATATGGCTGTTAGGAGAACTTCCCTTCCTTGATTCCTCATGGTGTGATATGTTTCCGTTGAAGCTTATGCCTTTGGTTCCTTCCTAATCATTCGTACGCGACGTCAGGCACTATTTATCAGTTGGGCACCGAAGAGTTGTGAAAATGCTACAGATGCGGTGTAGGATGTTTTTCCTTGAGTATGCAGGTGGACTATTATCGCGGCCTTATTGAGGAGTGTTCTGTCATTTCAGCCAAGTATTGATGTTGCCTACGGTTTCGAGGCTATGCACGGTGTATTATGATGTCCTTGTGTTGTTATCAAGTAGTGCCGGTGTGGATTGTAGGATGCTTACTTATGTGTCAAGACAATGAATGATTCAGGAGGAGGATTAATCGATTCAAGGTCGGGAGATTCGACATTTGATTCTAGCAGAGGAGAGGGAATCAGACTATAGATGTTTAGGCATTGGTTGATGGAGTTGCGAGATTTTCTATTTCCTAATTTAGCGGAACTCTTGTTAATATTATGGTGTCTTCGTCCTTGTTTAAATGTATTGAGGCTCGTCGGTGTGATGGTCTTCTTTGGTTTGCTTTCGGGGCAGGGTGTTGTGGAATGGTACCTAAGAGGAGGTTATCAAAGATGGTGATGTGTGGTGGCTTCGGGGTCGGATCAGGGCTTCCGGTGCTGAATGGTTCAAGATGGGTGATCTTTATAGAGGCTCAGAGTTGGTGGCAATTTATTAGTTTGGGTGCTACAGAGATGGATTATGATTTGAGGCAGTATTTGGGCAGCGGAAGATAAGGAAGGACATGGTAGGAGGTGTCTCGCGGAGGTTGAATTTCTAGAGGTCGAGTAGTTAGCTTCTAAAGATGGTTAACTCAGAGTGAGAATGTTAGCATATCGTACGGATTTCGTGGTAGGATAGCCACATGCTTCCAAAAAGCTTGGAGAAATTATGGCCATATTAATCATATGACTAAATATGTGTATTTCGTTCGAGATTACGGCTTTGTGCTTCGGAAGTTTGAATATGATGGAAAGAGTTTTCTTGGGTTGTAATATGACTTTGAGTTTTGGATGCATCGTCGGACCTTCATTTGATGTTGATAGGAAAGAGCGGGCGCTTTCGACTAGTGGGCGAGCGTGGGCTCAAGAGGATTAACTGATTTTGTGATGGCTGTAATCAGGGCAATGTCGTTGGAAGATGTCTTTATGGGTCACATAGGTGGGCTATCTCCTATGAGGTGTTAGGATTTGCTTGATTCCTAGTAAAGATCCTCTGAAGAACTTTATTTTCTGTCCAACATGAAGTATGTACAACGATGTGAGCTAGGATCGCTTGAATAAGATGGTGTAACGGTCAGAAGGTCGAGTGTGTGTTTGGAAATGGTAATTCGAGTTATGTCATGCAATTTTAACAAGATATTGTGAGGAATTTGGCGGAGCGACGATGCAAAATCATGGTAACCAAAGAAGAGGAGCCATTGTGAGTTATGGATTTATGTAATGGTGGCTTAAAGCTAAGTGGGAGAGCCCACTGTCTACAATTGGGTCACGTGGTTGTGTGCCTTAGCAGTATCGGGTTATTGGTACATTGGTGGATTAGTTATGATTAAGGAAAGAGATTCATTTGATTTCTTATTTTGGGGTATTCGTGTGCAACCGAAGCACTAGTTGCTAGCTATATATTCAGGACCAGGTCAGAGTGGGTGACTCTCAACAATGGTTCTAGTGGGTTCAAGAAGTAAAGTGCGGTGCCTAATGATTTTCGAGTTCGTCATGTGACTAAGGAATTAGTTTTACATCGAAGTGTGAAAGAGGCTTGGAGTATTTCTATGAATGTCCCATGGTCTACGGTGTGATGTTAGAGAGATGGAGGAAACAACTTCGGATTCATAGGAGGTCTTTCAGAACGGGTGTAACAGTTGGAGATATTATTGAGTGCATAAGGAGGGTATGAGATGGTTGATGGGTATTGAGACGAAGTGGTCTTGTGATTTGGGTCACTCGGGATGAGTGTTGCTTGAGGTCCGTTATATGTTTGAGTAGAACTATTATTTCGAAGGCAAGTCAAGAGTAAATTGCAAGAAGCTAATTCAGTTAGTAGTAGTTTAAATCAGCATGGTTGTGGAAATGATCGGTTCCTTCGTGGTGGTAAGGGTATATAGGTTATTTATGGTTGTGCGTGCGGGCTTGACAACCACCATAATTTGATTGATTTGGAGGTATATGATTCGGATGGCCTTGCTATGTGTAAATGAATCCCATAAGAGTTATGGTATTTTAGACGACAACGTGAGGTTTGCATTTTCTGATGTTATGGGAATTTGGTTGCGTGTTGCAATTATTCCTTTGAAATGTGTTGAGTGAAAAGGTTCTAGATGATGAAGTGTTTATTCTATTAGTGGTTCAGGAGTTATGATGAAATTATTGTACTCTCGCATATCGGCATGATAGGTGTAGTGAGCGGTATAGAAATTGGAAGTTGAGGATCAAGGTTGCCGTTCGGTGTTGATAAGAATGTCACGAGCTCGGAGGAGTATGGGAGGATTTCAGATGTTCAAAGTATGCTGGAACTATTTTCGGGAAGCCCGAGGATGGTCTATTTTGTTTTGTGGTATGAGTGTTGGATATTGAAATGCGGATGCTTGGCTAGTATTATAGAAATAGCATGGTCGATGGCCATTAATATTTAGATTTTACTACCTGGTGTGAAAGATTGTGAGAGTATATCCCACGAGAAGATCATATAAGTGTGGCGTGTTAGTCATTCGATTGTTAGAGATTGAAATCACGTATGGAGATTTTGGTACTGTCGTCAATGGGAGAGGTTATGATTGGGAGGTGCACTATTCCTTGGGTTGTGGACTATGGGAGTTTGTTCCGGATTTGACGACTGCTCGTATGTGTCATGAATATGGTCATCCTGGATCCTTAAAAGGTTATTGGCCAAGTATGGGATAATCGGAATTGGCTTGAGGTCCGTTAGTAGATCTAATGTGAATTTATGCTCTACATCAGGTCAGATGTGTTCATCCAGCATAGCATTTCTTTTGGAGCAGCCTTCGGGTGTTGAATGTTATTCCCGTCGTCAACTATTCTATGTAATACTCTATTATGCCATGTGGGTTGTGAGACGGCTTGATTATTTGCACATGTGTTGTGATCCCGTGTAGCTTGTGGTGTTATATGAGCAAGATGGCTCTCTAGATGCAGGTCGTTTAATGCACATTAGTCATGCTTGAGTTTTTGTAGCGCATGGTGCTATTTGTCTCCCTAGGGTTGTATTTTTGCTCTTGGCGTCCTTGTGGTCGATGTTCGGGTATTTCGTTGGTATGAGCATTATGGATTCATGGGCAATTCCTTATTTATTGTTATGTGTGGATTTGGTGGAACACCGCCACGAGTATGTTGTTTGGATCAGGTTGCACGCCCCAACAGTGTCATGTTTGGATCAGGTTGCACGCCGCAACAGTGAGATGTTGAGTGTGGTTCCTTATACTTATTTTGTGTGCCTTGTTTCTCAACTCTAAGAAAGGTTCATAGCATTTGTTTGGTCGTTTTATTCGTTACGCGGGCTGGATGGTTCTTTGCCAGAGTTCGTTCTTCCCTATGGGTCACATTCGAGTTTGTACCTTGTTAGCGCATTGATGGCGTCATATGAGATTTTTGGCGGTGTTTGAGGTATCTTATTGCCAGAGCAGCTTGTACTAGGTGAGACGAGGTTATTGGACCTGAAATCAGTGCAAACAGATTTATATAAGGTATATTAGAGGGAAAATGTCACTATTTAGTTTTAAAATGAGGCAAGAGTTCTTGTTGAGCGGAGGACTCCATGATTTATTGATTTGACAGGTGGTTAAGAGCTTCTACGCGTTGTTTTCATCATTGCAGTATGGCGAGGGTTGGATCAGGGCTTACGTGCATATGAGGTATACTACTGGCATCCGGTTAGTGAATTTGCAGCTTTTACGGTTGAAGGATGTTATTATGGGCATACAATGTATGCGGTGTATTGTGTGGTTTCAACATGAGTGCATGATCATATTTGGTATAAGGAGTTGAGATTGATATGGTCTTTGTATGTTATAATCAGGTCTCGTAGAGAATTCCAGATGTTGGAATTTGGTTCTAAGGCTTGTGGGCTAAGGTAGCAGAAAGGATCTTCAGTCTGGCTCGAGCTAATGTATTCACATGGGTTGTTGTGGCATGGGTAGGTGCACTAGGTATTAAATAGTGGTTTTGGGTAATTTTGGAGTGGTTCTTGGCACATTCGAGGACGAGCGTATATTTAAGTGAGGGAGAATGTAATGAACCGATCGGTCGTGTTGATCTCTAGCACGTCATTCGATAGTTTGAGGCCTTGAGTAGCTTCATTTCATGACTTACGACTTGTACGCGTAGTCGGAATCCAATTTCGGGAAGTTCAGAGTTGATTCAGATGGAAAATTCTCAATTCTGAAGCTTTAAGTTGGAAGAGTTTACCAAAGTTTGCTTTTGAGTAAACGACCTCGGAATCGGGATTTGAATATTCCAATAGGTTCGTATGATAATTTTGGACTTGGGCGTATATTCGAGTTGAGTATCTGGTGGTCCGGAAGCATTTTGGCCCTTATTGTGGAAAGTTGGCATTTTGAAAGTTTTAGAATTTCCTAAGATTGATTTGAAGTGAACTTTGATGTTATTGATGTCCGTTTGGAATTCTGAGCCTTGCAACATGTTCATATCATGATTTGTGACTTGCACATAAAGTTTGGCATCATTCCGGAATATTTAAGTATAATTCAGACGCGTTCGATGAAGTTTGAAAGTTGAAACAAGAGTTTTGATCGTTGATTCGTAGTTTGGATGTTGTTTGGTGTGATTTGATGCCTCGAGAAAGTTTGCATCATGTTTTGAGAATGGTTGGTATGATTGGACAGGGTCTCGGGGGCCTCGGGTGTGTTTCGGATAGGCTACGGGTCATTTCGCCATGTTTGAGCAAAGTGTTGTTCCAGCCTTGTAAATCGCATCGCGGAAAGAAGTTCGTGATCGCGTAAAAGGAATTTCTACTGTCAGTTGTCTGACTTCGGGAGCTTATATCTCGCACTCTATAAGGAATTTTTGGGTGATCTAAAAATGTAATTGTAGCTCTTTGAATCTAATTTTCATAAAGTCAAACCGTTTATCATTTGAAATTTTTTAAAAAAAGGTTATAGCCATTATACCGAAGGGTGTCTGAAATAAGAAAACAAGCTTTTGTACATCGTGATCGCGAGGTTTCGGCCGTGATCGCGATGAAGGAAACATGCTGGAACATTTGTTAATCTCGATCGCATGGTTAATGATCGCGAACTCGAAGAAGGAGGCCTAGCAAGTGTAATAAACATCTAATTTCGGGATTTTGAGATCATTTCATCACTTTTAAGTTCTTGGAGCTCATGTGGGGCGATTTGGGGTGATTCTTGAAGATAGTTTTCGCCATATATCATAAGGTAAGTTATTCCTACTTGTTCGAGTTAAATACATGGGTTATATATAGAAATTATGGAATTTTTGGAAGAAACCCTAGAAATGGTATTTTTAGATTTTAACCACGAAATTGGACATGGAATTAAGAATAAATTATATATTTGAGTTTGTGGTATTATGGGTAATGTTGATCTTCGAAAAATTTTGAAATTCGGGAACGTGGTTGACTTGGTTGACTTTTTGAGCGGAGTTGAAAATTATTATAAATTGATTAATTATGAGTATGAGAGTATATTTTTATTGTTTTGCACGCTATTTGACTAGTTTCGAATCGATGGGTATTGGTTTGAGGTGTTAGAGAGGCATTAGAGCTGGTTATGGAACTTCGTTGCGAGATAAGTCTCCCATCTAACTTTGTGAGGGGGAATCCGCCAGGTAGATCTTAAAATTGTTATGTGCTACTAGTTGTGGGTGCTACGTACGTACGAGGTTACGAGAGTCCATTCGTAGCTAAAAACATGTTTATGTCCGGGTAAACTTAGGACTCTATCATGTAATATTTGAATTATTTGAACTTATTTTCCTAGCATTATTAAGTGAATTTATAATTGAAATTGATTTGGGAATATATTAGACCGAGCTTTATCACCTTGAGTTGTTTGGAGAGATATTTGATAAACGATAAAAGTCATGTTTACTTTATGCTCCTGCACTTGTGTTGTAAACACGTGACCCATAATTCGATAAGTTTCTTTCTTTCCTATGGATAGGTCGGAACGCCTCGGCTGTATATTGAGATGTATCTCTGGTTCGCGCCGGTCGATCCTCGGTAGTGTACACACCACTCTGGATCGGGCTATACGGCCTCAGTATAATCGTCCTTTATACTGCTAGTAGTCCGGATATTCACGAGATCCCCCTTCTATTGAGGCCTTGCATTTTATCTGGTATTCCGTATCCGTTTGAGAGTGCACTTGATATTTCTGATATGTTGATATGGCACATGATATTTGAGAGATTTATATCGTTAAAAGAAATTTTTGGAGGATTATGTTAGTTACAGTTTTTACCTCACTACTACTATTGTGCTTTATATCTGTTATGTGTCATCATATTGATTTATTGGACCACTAGTAAGTGTCGATGTCGACCCCTTATCACTACTTCTCTGGGGTTAGGCTAGATACTTACTAGGTATGCGTTGATTTACGTATGCATGCTACAGTTCTACACTAAATGTATAGGATCTGACAGGTTTATTTGGTGGCCATCTTGGCATGTAGACGCAACTGCTGAGGGGACTTTCTGGTGAGCTGCTTCTATGCTACGCACCGCAGCCCATAGAGTCTCCATCTTATTTATTTATTTTATCCCATCTATTTTATATTTCAGACAGATGTTGTATTATTATTGCAGTCTTTAGTAGATGTTCATGCACTTGTGACACCGAGTTTTGGGATGTTCTAGAAATTGTTTATGGTTTTGCTTAGCATTTACACACTTTTACTATCTATTTTATTTAAATTGTAAGTTTTCATGATTTTAATGTGTTGCTTTCTTTATCTAATAAAATTCACAATTTCGAAAATAATAAAATGCATAATTAAGTTGGTAGTTCACTGTTGGCTTGCCTAACAACGACGTTGGGTGCCATCACGACCTATAATGGGTTTTGGGTCGTGACAAGTTGCCAACCTCTTAACATACCTTCACCATTCACAACCATGGAACAATCTGCCTCGAGAATCCTCTTAGTCTTCAAATCCCTAGAATACTAGAATCCCCATATCCGATCACCACTACACTACTCAAATAACTGACACATTCCTCACATACGGCCAGCCCACGAGAAGTACTTCAATAATTATTTCGTGTCACAAAGCAAAATCTGGACATCGGCAGTCGATTCCAGGCAATTACCGTAATACCAGTCCGACATTCGCAAGTCGAAACACAACGCGCCTTTTGGAGTGCGCACCCTTCTTAGGTGGTATCAGATAATGCTAGCATTATTTTAAACATGAGAAATTGTCCATGTTGTCTAGAACTCGTGACCCCACCCAGGCGAAAATCATAACACGCAACATGTTCCTTATGTCGGTAGCAGACATCTAGTTCAAGTTGTGGTCGACACTATCAAGAACTCTTCGAGGCTAGTCCGCACATCACCAAGCCATTAGAACTGAACTTTTCCAACTCAACCAAGTCACGCAAGCCATCAAACCCAAGAGCATTGCCACAGAACGCTGGTGAAGCATTACCACACCAAAAGACCAGTAACCTTTTTTGCTATGCAACACCACCGAGCAGACCCATTTCTTCTAATCCTCCTCGACTTATCTTTAGGTCAACACTTTCCCTTATTGGTACACAATAATCATAAGTCAAAGTTCACTGCAGAAGACCCTAGCATGAACCACGTCATCCGAAAACCCATAAACTAATGTATTTCCTCTAGAGCACCCAACAATCCTACAACTGAGATACCCACTCTAAAGAGACCTTCTGTAAATCTGAAGATGTTTCTCTAACCTCTCTGATACTGGAATGTAGATTTAGCAATGATATAGATATACCGCAAGTTACAGAACCATCCCATGAAAATCTCATATCTTAGTCATGTACAATTCCGGGGAACCCCTCAACACTTCATATATACCTCAGACCCAAGAGTGATATGACACTTGCCCATGCAATCTGATCGTTGATAGTAGACTCCCCTCACTTGGCGAGGAGTCATATGGAACAACATCTTATGATCCACATTACCAACCTTCATAAGCTCGTAAAACACCAATCAGATACGCGAAACAGTTACATCACACACTTGAACAACTGAAGATCTACCAACATGTCTGCGCCCTTAGTCTAGAAAATACCTTGAGACAATGATCGAGCATCTATGGCCCATAGTAGCCCATCTGTAGTATTACAAATTGTCAAAGCATAGCTGAAACCTAGCACGTAACATCATATACAAGTGGATGCGTAGGGATATAAGATATATGCTTCAAGCTGAATCAATGCCGCACGATAAGGAATGAAAGGATTGGTTCCTAATAGTTGTGTAGACTCTCAAAGATAAGTACAAGCATCTCCATACTGATCCGTAAGACTCTACTAAACTTGCTTATGACTCGTAGCACCTATGAACCTAGAGCTCTGATACCAACTTGTCACGACCTCAATTTTCTACCTTAGGATGTCGTGATGACACCTAATCTCTAAGACTAGGTAAGCCTAACACATATTGATTTAATTAAAGAATTGAACTATTTAATCATTTATGAAAAATCATTAAATGATATACATATCCGCAAGCGGCCAATAGTTACACATTTCCCAAAACCGGTAGTACGGAGTCATAAGCACTACTAAAACACACTAGAATTTCTAAACACAATATTGTTTTGAATTACAATTTAACAATAGCATAATGAAGTAAGATGGTGACTCTGAGGCCTGCGAACATCAAGAGGTATACCTTAAAGTCTCCCGCAACGCAGACGCAACTCTCAACAACACAATCAGAATACCTA
Source organism: Nicotiana otophora (assembly GCA_000715115.1). NCBI lineage: Eukaryota > Viridiplantae > Streptophyta > Magnoliopsida > Solanales > Solanaceae > Nicotiana > Nicotiana otophora. The sequence goes on from AWOL01S0059866.1 coordinate 81,930, forward strand.
GATCTGCACAAATATGTGCATAAGCGTAGCATGAGTATACCACAACGGTTCCTAGTAAGTATCAAGCCTAACCTCGATAGAGTAGTGACGAGGCCAGGTCAAGATACCTACTAGACATAGAAACCTGTTCAAGATATACATAAGCTAATAATGGAAAGAACATCAAAATAAGACCAACAATGGAAAAATTATTAATTTACAACCAACAATGAAGTAATAGAAACATAAATGGCAGCAAGTAGTAAATGAGTAATAAAGAAACAACATAATCAGAACACCAATAAAAGTAAATGAACTCAAATAAGGAAAAACGGATGACAACTCAAATAATCAAATCGCTCCCAACGCATGGATTTACAACAAGAATTACCTTGAGACACCACACCTCATAAACTACAAGTCATTCCAAATCTTACACATATGGCACCACGTGCCCACAATAACAATCACATTCGCGCTGCAAAGCCCACGTGCTACCAGGTACTTTGCAACCGTGATAAATATTAATTTAGATAAACGGAATATATACTTAGATTCCATAAAACATAATAACAATCTTGAATAAAGTAAGGTGTCAAATGAATTAATGAATTTATTCTAGAAATCAAGTAGAGTAAAATAATATACAATTTATACTAAACAGAGTATAAGATGGATTTAGTTTAGAAATCAATAAAATTGAGTACAATTATCATTTTTAAACAAAGGAAAACATAAATTAAATTAACGAATTAAATATAGAATTTATTAAGGAAAAATATGATAACAATTTTAAGTAAAGTAAACATCTAACTGGGTGATGAGTATAATTTGAGAATCCAATTATAGTGAAAGTGCTATAACCATTTAGAATAATAAGGCACCGAGTGAGATAACGAGTTTTATCCTAAGAGGCACATAGAATAAAGCATGTTAATAATTTTTTTTATTCAAATCATTATGTTACCAACAACTCAACAGAATATGATATAATGACTCCACGCAATTAAATTCACATTCACAATCAATTCACTAAGTTATAACGGAGATACAGATTGGCATGTTAAAGCAACACAACAAATAACGTAGAATGCATGAATTACAAAAGAAACCACAAACGTTCCAACACCAAGATAACAACGAATAACCAAACACAATCAAAATGAGGATGAATGATTGAAGGAAGAACACTGACCATTCAAATCAACAAGTTGTTCCAACATGGAATGTACAATGAAAATTACAATCGAGGTATCGCCTTGTATTCACATTTCACAATTTCAATCACAGTCTTTCCTTATATCACCGTGTGAGCCTTATATCACCGTGTGGCTTCAAGTAGTTTCCCTACTAGCAACATGCGGATCAAGACCACATTATCTCACCGCATGCGTATCAACCCTTAGCCTTATACCGCTGCATGCGTATCAATATCACAATAGAATCACAACTCGCACCACAAGTGCACATATGCCACAACTTACCACAAAGTCAACAACACCAATATTTTCACAACAAATAGCTCATGGCTCAACCAAAATGTGTAAAAGAATTCAACAATAACAATATGAATGAGAATGCTCAACAAGAAAATGTATCTCAACAATTAACAACTTTGCCTCAATGTGATAACACTATTACAACTTCAACACCAATAACTCAACAAGATGATAATCCACGAAATAACAACTTCAATTAAAAGTGACTCAACAATTAAGAGGTAACGAGACAATAAGGAAGGTAATAACTTCAACTAAAGCATATAAGAGCAAAATAACAAGTAAGAGGTAGAACAAGTTCTAGCAACGTCAAATAGAGCATGTAAGAGTACATTAACAATGAGAAATATAACATGTTGTGATAATTCAATTAAAGGCATGGAAAGAGTCTAGATAATCTAAACCGGTCAAATATCATATATAGCCCATGTACCAACTCGTCACCTTGCGTACACGATCTTCGCATAACACAAATAGCACAATCAACCCAAATCCTAAGGTGTAGTTTTTTTCACACAAAGTTAGGCAAGATACTTACCTCAAACAAGCCCAATAGACATACTAGAAGTGCCATCCCGCTCAAATCATCCTCCGAACGGCTCAAAACTAGCCAAAAGCAACTCAAAATCACCAAATAATGCCATAGGAAGCAAACTCAATCGATAAAGGTCGAATCTTTATACATTTACCCAAAGTCAACTAAAACGTCAAACCCGGGCCCGCACCTCAGAAGCCGACAAAACTCATAAAATCTGATAACTCATTCAATTATGAGTCCAACCATATTAATTTCACTCAATTCCAACTCTGAATTGGTGTTCAAAACTAAAAGAATGACTTTAGGAAAGTTTAGATAAAAGCTCCAAATTTCTCTTTTGAAATCATCAATCAAATATTAAAAACGAAGATGGAATCACGGAATATAATCAAAATTGAGTAGAAACACTTACCCCGTGGAAGAAACTTGAAGAACATCCTTGAATTCTCTGAATCCCAAACTTTCAAGATGAGAAAAACTCCAACATTAATAGCCAAAAATGCTCAGTTGTTCTGCCTCGTTTCTTGTATCAAATGATCCCAAAACATGGTTTTGATGCCTCAAATGGATTCCTCGTGCAATTCCAGTGAGCAAATTTTTAAATACGAATTGAGGGGCAATGTCGTAATTAATTTTAAAATCTGGCAACTCAATTCTTAGTAAAATGACCATAAATTCCTCATACGATGTCGAAACTTGATGATTTCAGTTGCTACAGTTCCAAAATTATGATATGCATATAATGGTTTAGTCAAAACACGAATCAAAGGTCATTTGCTCAATACGGTAACCTTTATGCTCAAATCGACATCGAAACCGAAAACAATTACCATACAACCCAAACTTATCCAAATCTCATCAGAATTCAATCAAAATTTGTGGACATGTCCAATACCATCATACAAATTATTGGAATAATTAAAACTTGATTCCAAGTCTGTTTACCCAAAAGTCCAACTTTGGTTAACTCTCCCAACTTAAAGCTTCTAAAACGAGAATCGTTCTTCCAAATCAATCCTGAACTGCTCAAAAACCGAAACCAACCATACACGTAGGTCATAATACATAATATGAAGTTACTCAAAGTTTCAAATCATTGAATGGAACGCTAAAGCTCCAAAATGACCACTTGGATCGTTACACATGCGGACTCTCATCACATCGTATGCACGTAGCACCCACATTTATTAGCAAAACAATAATTTATAGTACCTACAGGGAGAATTCCCTCTTACAAAGTTAGGCAAGAGACTTACCTCGTTTTTAAGTTCTCTTCCCGGTCCACAATTCACACTAAAGCCTCAAATCGGTGCCATGCAATCTGAAACTAGCCAAATATGGTATAAATTAATCAATATATACTTAGAATTTCATAATTTAACTATTAGAGTAATTACCCAACCCAAATTGGAAGATTCCTACAATTCACCCCAAGCCTACGTGCCCGTAATCCGAAGATTTTCGTAAATAAAAGTTACCATAACCCCACGAACCCAAATATATAATTTCTACTCAATTCCATAATCCTTTTCATGGTCTAATCCCATTTTTATCAAAACCTAAGTTTTTCAACAAAATTCCAAAATTTTCACAATTTCTATGTTAAGATCTACCCATAATGTATGTATTAAACTCATATTGTGTTGAAAATACTTACCTCAAGGTGCTAGATGAAAAACCCTATTCAAAGAGCTCTAACATCGGCCACAAGTGGAGAAAAATGAACCAAATAAGCCTAAGTCCCAATTTTTAAAACATCACTGCCTAGGCATTCCTTCTTCACGATCGCGAAAGAGGCCTCGCGATCACGAAGGCAAGGTGCCCAGGCCCCAGAAAATGAAGATCGCAAACGCGAGGTCCCACTCGCGAATGTAAAGGCTTGACACGCCTGAGCTTCGCAAACACGGGGTTCCCTTCATGAACGCAAAGAGTAAGAAGCTCACCCCCTCCCCTTCTAGGCCCTTTTCCTCTATGCGAACGCAGGCCCTTTCACGCGAACGCGGGCCCTTTCACGCGAACGCGAAGGCCACATGTCTCAGAACTTCGTGAATGCAGGTAAGGGGTCACGAATGCGAAGAGAAACCATAAGTCCCCCAATTTTATTTCTCCACGAACGCGATACAACCCTCACGATCGCGAAGAAGGAAACCAGAACCAACAACACCAAATTTTTGGACTTAGCTCTCGGTGGTCTAAAACTCACCCGAGCCACTCGGGACCCCGTCCAAATGCACCAACAAAACCATAAATATAATACGGACCTGCTAGAACTCTCGGAACACGTAAAACAACATCTAACTAAGAATCACACCCCAAAACCAAATTAAATCAAATTATGAACTTCAAGTTTTTCAACTTACTTCGAACGTGCCGAATCATACTTAGACTACTCGGAATGACACCAAATTTTGTGTACAAGACATAAATCACCATACAGAACTATTCTTAGGCTCAGAATCCCAAACAGACCTCGATAATAACAATGTCTACTCCAAACCAAATTTAAAGAACTTGAAAACCTTAATGCGCCAAGTTTTAACATTAAACGCTGAAACGCTCCCGGGTCATCCAAAACTTTATCTGAACACATGCCCAAGTCCAAAATAATCATACTAACCTATTAGAACCGTAAAATCCCGGTTCCAAGATCGTTTACCAAAAACTTTGACTCAAGCCAAACTTGGCCATCTTAGGCCACTACTAAGGAACCAAGTGTTTCGATTTCAACCCGAACCCTTCCAAACCCAAGTCAACCATCCTCGTAAGTCATAAAAGAGTAAAGGCACATACGAGGAATCTTAATTAGGGTAACGGGGATCTAGAAAGCAGAATGATAGATTGGATCGTAATATTCTCCACCTCTTAAACAAACGTTCGTCCTCGAACGGGTCTATAATCATACCTGGAGTGAGGAATAGGTGTGGATATCTTCTCCACATGTCCTCTTCGACCTCCCAAGTCGCGTCCTCGACTGGTTGACCCCTCCACTGGACCTTCATCGCAGAAATCTTCTTGGACCTCAATTGGAGAACCTGCTTATCCTCCTCATAACCCAACCCCTCATCTAGCTAAATCGTGCTATAATTTAACACATGTGACCTGTCGGCATGATACTTCCAAAGCATAGACACATGGAAAACTGGATTAACTCCAGATAGACTGGGAGGCAAGGAAAGCTTATAAGCAACCTCCCCAACATGCCTCAACACCTCAAATATGCCAGTAAACCTTGGGCTCCACTTGCCCTTCTTCCCGAACCTCATGATTTCCTTCATCGGCAAGACCTTCAAGAGAACCTTCTCGCCCACCATAAATGATAAATCATGCGCCTTCTGATCCGCATAACTCTTCATTCTAGAGTGTGCTGTGCGAAGTTACTCCTTAATCAACTTTACCCCCTCCAAAGTCTACGGCAACCTAACTACGAAATCCATAGTGATGCGCTCCCATTTCCACTTCGGTATAACCATCTGCTGAAGTACGGCATCTGGCCTCTGGTGCTCATACTTAACCTGCTGGCAATTTAGGCATCTCGCTATGTACTCAACTATGTCTTTATTCATCCGCTGCCACCAATAATGATGCCTCAGGTCACGATAAATCTTCTTAGCACCTTGATGAAGAGAATACCAAGAACTGTGTGCCTCCTCTAGAATCTTGTCCCTCAATCCATCAATATTAGGAACACATAGACGACTATGGAGTTACATAACACCATCCTCACTGATAGTAACCTCCTTGGCTCCACCATGTAGTACCGTCTCTCTAAGAACCAGCAAGTGCGGATCATCATACTGATGAGCCTTGATCCACTCAAACAATGAATATTGAGCCACAGTGCATGCAATAACTCGATTGGGTTACAAAAGCCTATTAGCCAAGGACTAAATGTCCAAAACCATTGGTCTCTCCTCTGCTGAAATGAATGTCAAACTATCCATACTCTCGGCCTTTCTGCTAAAGGTATCCACAACCACATTAGCCTTGCCCGGATGATAAAGGATGGTAATATCATAGTCCTTTAGTAACTCAAACCAACAGCCTCAAATTGAGATCCCTCTGTTTGAACAAATGCTGCAAGCTGCAATGATCATTGTAAACCTCACAGGACACCCCATAAAGATAATGCCTCTAGATCTTGAGAGCGTGAAATATCAAGGCCAACTCCAAATCATGTACGGGGTAATTCTTCTTGTGGGGATTTAGCTGACGTGAAGCATATGCAATAACTCACCTCTCCTGCATCAATACATAACCCAGGACAATGCATCAAGCATCGCAATACACAGTATACATCCTTGAACTGGAAGGCAACACTAACACCGATGGTGTAGTCAATGCGGTCTTGAGCTTCTGAAAGCTCATCTCGCAATCATCGGACCATCGGAACGGAGCACCCTTCTGGGTCAGTCTAGTCAAAGATGATGCAATAGATGAGAAGCCCTCCACCAACCGACGATAATAACCTGGTAACCCCAAGAAGCTCTTAATCTCGATCGCTATGGTAGGACGAGGCCAACTCTGGACTACCGCGATCTTCCTGGGATCTACCTTAATACCCTCGCCTGATACAACATGCCCCAGGAATGCCACAGAATCTAACCAGAACTCACACTTGGAGAACTTAGCATATAGTTTCTGTTCTCGCAAGGTCTAAAGCACAACTCTCAAATGTTGCTCGTGCTTCTCCATGCTACATGAGTAGATCATTATGTCATTAATAAAGACAATGACAAATGAGTCAATATATGGCCTGAACACCCAGTTCATCAAATCCATAAATGTCGCCGAGGTGTTGGTCAAGCCGAAGGACATCACTAGAAACTCATAGTGATCATATCTTGTCCGGAAAGTCGTCTTCGGAACATCCTATTCATGAATATTCAGTTGATGATACCCTTATCTCAAGTCGATCTTAGATAACACCTTGAACCCTGCAACCGGTCAAACAAATCATCAATATGCAACAACGGGAACTTGTTATTAATGGTAACTTTGTTCAACTAGCGGTAATCAATGCACATCCGCATAGTCTCATCCTTCTTCTTCACAAACAATACCGGTGAACCCCAAGGCGACACTCTCGGTCTGACAAACCCCTTCGCTAGTAGCTCCACAAGTTGTTCATTCAAATCCTTCAACTCTTTCGGAGCCATGCGGTATGGTGGTATAGAGATAGTTTGTGTACCTGGTGCCAAATCAATACAGAAATCTATATCATGATCTGGTTGCATGCTTGGTAGATCATAATGAACCATATCGGGGAACTCCTACACCACAAACACTGAATCAATCGTGGGAGTCTCTGCACCAGTATCCCCGACATAATCTAGATAATCCAAACAACCCTTATCGACCATATGTCAAGCCTTCAAGAAAGAAATAACCAGCTACATTAACTGATAGATGAACCTTTCCACTTAAATATAGGCAACTCTTGCATCACCAAGGTAACAGTTTTGGCATGGCAATCAAGAATGGCATGATACAAAGACAACTAGTCCATGCCCAAGATGACCTCAAAGTCGGTCATGTCAAGCAATGAAATATCCGCTATGGTCTCATAACCATTGAAATTGTCCGTTGGCATGGACATATATACAGGATCACCTAAGGACTCACGAGAAATACCCAAAAAATGAGCAAACAGAGATGAAACATATGAATACATAGACCCTAGGTCAAATAGTACTAAAGCATCCCTACCGCAGACAGAAATAATTTATGTGATCACGACGTCTGATGTTACTACATCTGGTCTGGCTAGAAAGGCATAGAACCTAGCTGGAGCACCACCTGACTGGCCTCCACCTCTAGGGCGACACCTACCCACCTTCCCTCCACCTCTGGGCAGCCGAACGGCTGGTGCGATAATCATGGGCTGAGGACCCTGTTGTACTGCCTTGCCCTGAAGCCTAGGGCACAATCTCCTCACATGGACAAGCTCTCCGCACTCAAAGCAACCTCTTGGTGGAAGATGACTGACATTGAGTCTGACCCTAGGGACTTGAACACCTAATAGGAGAATCTTGAATAGCCGGAGGATGGTAGGAGCTCTCTAGAATGGAAATAGGTCCGCACTAGAGCACCCTGAGAAAGCGGAGGTGCTGGATATGTGGGCCTACTAGACTGGCCCCTCAGAAACTAACCTTTGCCCCCAGACGGAGCACAATTAAATCCTCCAAAATATCGAGACCGTTTGTCCCCCAGTGCCTACTCTTGGTCCTGCTAACAAATTACCTTGATCGTCCGAGCTATCTCCACAACCTGCTCGTAAGGAGTCTCTATCTCCATCGCTTGGGCCATAATGACCCGAATACCATAGTGCAATCCCACAATAAACCTTTGCACTCTCTCTGCATCAATGGGGAGTATCATAAGTGCATGACGAGACAACTTAGAGAACCTCACCTCATAATCGGTCACAAACATCAGACCCTGCTGGAGCCACTCGAACTGACCCCATAACTCTTCCCTATGAGAGAGTGTGATATATCTCTCCAAAAAGAGACATGTGAACTGGTCCCAAGTCAAGGGAGGAGACATGCTGGTCTGCTAAGAAGATAGGACTGCCACTATCTACGGGCCCTGCCCTCCAGTTGAAACGTGGTAAAGTTCACCCCGTAGGTCTCTAATACTCTCATGTTGTGCAGTCTATCCCTACAACGATCAATAAAGTCTGGAGGGACCTCATGTCGCTCACCGCCAAAGGCAGGAGGATGTATCCTTGTCCATCTATCAAATAGCTTTTGCGGCTTGATGGTCGCGGCTGTCTGGGCTCTAGTATAGCCACTATAACTAGCTGAGCCCCGATCAGGGGTAGTGCAACTGAGGCCTGGTATATGGCAGCAGCATGCCCTGCGGACTGAGAGGTAGGGTTCCGTGCTCCCCCTCCAGCCTGAGATATTGCTAGGTCTACTGGAAATAAACCAAACTACTAGAGTCCATGAAATGCAATATACGGCCCATGATCGCTTGGATTCCCGGTGCAGACATGAAATCTGTTGGGGTCGGCTTAGCTGCAGGTACCTCTATTTTATCTGCTAGTTTTTAGGAATAAAGAGGGATACACAGATAGAGTACAAAATAGAGTTTGTGTTATATTAAATTAAACAAAATTCTTATTATTAAAACTAATAAAATAAACCCTTAAATCACTAAATATATATAGCGGGGATGTCTCTTAGTAATGTTTAATGGCTACTTGTGTGATTTGTTCACCCTGCTCCTCAATAACAGGATCCTCCACTGGATCCACTGGTGGCATAACAGGAGAAACTCTAGGACGCCCTTGTCCTCTGGCAGGAGTTGGAGCCCTCCTTCGGCCTCTAGCAATAGGGAGAGCAGCTCCTCCACGGTCATAATAATATTCCACGCACGTTCTTACCATTTGTGAGAGAATAAGAGAAACATACTTAGCATAACATCAACTACACGATAGGAGATGAAGAAAGAGAAGTTTCCTAATACTCTATAGCCTCTCGAAGATAAGTACAGACATCTCCGTACCGATCCGCAAGACTCTACTAGGTCCGCTCATGACTTGTGAGACCTATGTGAACCTAAGGCTATGATACCAAGCTGTCATGAACCAATTTCCACTATAGGCCGTGATGGTGCCCAACGTCGCCGCTAGGCAAGCCAACGGTGAACTAGCCATGTAATTTTTCTTTTTAATATTTTTAAAGTAATTGATTTTATTTATTGAGAGAATGATTAATAGGAAATTATAGTAAAGTAAAACATAAAATAATAAAAGAGTAATATAGTGAATTTAATACCCCAAAACTATAAAATGTCTACTAGAATACTCCTAAAATCTGGGGTCACAAGTGCATGAGCAAACTAGTAGAATATACAAAACCTCCTATATTACTATATGGATCGGAGTAAAATAGACAGAAAATAAATACAATAAGAAGAGACTCCGGGCACTGCAGAACGGTCATAGAGAGCAGCTCACCACTAAGCCTCTAGGTAGAGGGAGTACGCGCTTGAATGGCCACCAGATGCACATGCCTCAAATCCTACACGATTAGGGCATAAGTGTAGCATGAGTACATAAAAAACATGTACCCAGTAAGTATCTAGTCTAACCTCGAAGAAGTAGTGACGATGGGTCGATATCGACACTTACTAAGAGTCATTAAATAAAGTACAGAAATTATAAATAGGCAGGAAAATACATCAATAATAATGAATTAATGAACAATAAATAAGTGGTTCTTTAACTAAATATCGGTTAGAGACTCCAGCTATCACATACTAATTTCAAAAAGTTAGGGCCATCAAGTATTCATAAATTCTCAAATCATGGAAAAAATATCAAGTATATTCGGACTCCGAGAAAAATCACGCACGATTTATGCCGAGGTCATATGGCCCGATCCAGAATAATGTGTACACTGTCGTGGGTCGACTGGTGCGAACCATAGATGCATATATTATACTGCCGAGGCATTCGGCCCGATCCACAAGAAGAGAGAATACTCTAGGAACTCCGATTAACAGCTTCTACAAGAATAATACACAAGGAGGAGTAATTTCCACTAACGGTCAAGTAACCCGCCTAAACTCAAAGTAATGAAGTTCGGTCTTTAAAATTCCTTTATCAAATATCATATATACTTTAAGTAATTAAACTAGCAAGTAGAGTACAAATAATACAAGTATTACATGGTATAGTCCTAGAACTACCCGAACATAAACATGATTTTTAGCTACATGCGGACTCTTGTCACATCATGCGCACGTAGCATCCACATTTATTAGCAAAACAAACATTTATAGTACCTACGGGGAGAATTCCCTCTTACAAGGTTAGGGAAGAGACTTACCTCATTTTCAAATTTTCTTCCCGGACCACAATTCATATTAAAGCCTTAAATCGGTGCCACGCAATCTGAAACTAGCCAAATATGGTATAAATTAATCAATATATACTCAGATTTCATAATTTAACTATTAGAGTAATTACCTAACCCAAATTGGAAGAGTCCTAAAATTCATCCCCGGGCTCACGTGCTCGGATTCCGAAAATTTTCATAAATAAAAGTTACCCATTACCTCACGAACCCAAATATATAATTTCTACTGATGTCACGACCAAAAATCCACTATAGGCTGTGATGGCGTCAAACGTCGCCGTTAGGCAAACCAAAACTTAATTATTTATTTTATTATTTTTAAAATCATGAATCTTACTTAGATAGACAGGTCAGTGCGTTAAAATAAATTGTGGTTACGTACAATTTTGTTAAAATAATAAGTGAAAGTGTATCAATGTAAAACAATCCATAACAAATTCTAGAACACTCCCAAAACTTGGTGTCACAAGTACATGAGCATCTACTAGAAAGTACAATAACAATACTACATTTGTCTTGAATACAACTTAGACGGGAAAATGTAAATAACTTTGATGGAAACTCTGTATGTTGCGAATCGAATCATGGGACACAGCTCACCGTAAAGTCCCCGCAATAGCCGTTCCTTTGCGCTCAAAAGACCACCAGACATATACATACCGGCACAATAAGTGCGGAGTGTAGCATGAGTACGAAAATCAACGCCCGATCCCATAAGAATATGGTATTGCCGAGGAGAATTGTCCGATCCTATAAGAATATGATATTGTCGAGGCGAACAGTCCAATCCCATAAAACTATGATACTACCGAAGCGAACGGCCCGATCCCATAAGAGTGTTGCCAAGGCAAACGGCCCGATCCTATAAGAATATGATATTGCTGAGGTGAATGGCCCGATCCCAAATATGGTACTGCCGAGGCGAACGGCCCGATCACATTAGAGTGTGTTACAATATCCTGCCGCCGAGGTGAATGGCCTAATCCCATTAGAAGGGAGTTTGGCTCATTTTGTAAGGAATCAAATGTAGTAAAGGATCCACTTCTTTTCTCTCCAGAGAAATGACTGCGTGAATAGTACTACACAGTACTGAGCAGTACTGTTCAGTGCACAAAACAAAGGATTTTTACCACTGCGCGCAAGGGAGCAGATCTGGCGATTTGAGCTTAATGCACGCAATGGCCGGCGGCCAGCCATCGTTACCGGCTGGTCAGCCCTCCCCAACTCTCTCCCCATCAAATAACATTACCAACCCTTAGATTATAGTAAAATCTTAAAACCAGTCACGTTAAACAACTCCACGCAGTAGAACTCGAACGAGAAACCTACAGTATATCCAATCCCTTTCAAACAAGCAACATTTATACATGGGCAACCTATCGTCAAGTGCACAGAATCAGAAGTCGATCGAATGAATGTCATAGAAGGTTTACAATATGTAGTCTTGGGTAAGTTCGCATACGGATGTCCAGAATTACATTGCATCATTCTAGTTCAATGTGGTGTCAAAGGCGAATGTAACATTGGTTATTTTAGAGATAAGCTGGTCTTAATACGTTTGTCATCATGGGAAGATTTCATTACTCTTACGTCGAAAAAGTGCATTTTATGTTAACGATAAGGAGGGTTATGAATACCAGATGAGGTCACTTATTTATGATGTTAAATTCAAAGCAGGAGAGGAACACCAATGGCAATGGCTTGGATTTCGTTTCCAGGCTTATTGTTAGTCCCGCCAATATTGTTGTATTTGTAAATAATAATTCTGCAAAATATAAATTATCGTAATGAAACAATAAATCGTATTCGAGCCCACTGAATTCACAGTGTTTTCTTAAGGAATTTAATCCCCTCCTAGTACCCAAGGTTATGGATTATTTCCTCCCCGGATAGAACGAATAACACACTGGTGTAGCAGTACTTCAAACCCCAGTGTTTCAGCGAACACAAAGTTCGGTAGCAAATCACACTT
>AWOL01S0059891.1:0-10201 GCA_000715115.1 Nicotiana otophora
ATGTATATAGGTATCCATTGTCATAGAAGCTCCATGTACACTGTGGGTTATGTAATTAAAGATATGAGTTTTTTCATGTATTTATGTTTACAGTATTAACAACTATTTATAGAGATGTGTAACCACCACGAGAAAGAAAATATGGGCCATTGAGCCAAGTGTATTTAACATTAAAGTCAAGCTTTTATTATGTTATGGTAAATCATGCATGAGTAATGATGAGAGGTTAATGTAAATTAGGCTTGCTCAACTGGGTTTACTCGGTTGAGCGCCGATCGCGCTTCACGATTTCGTGGCGTGACAGATACACTCTATGGATTCTTCAAGACAAAATCATGAGTATTCATTGGTGCTACAAGTGCAACTGTGCTTATATGAATACATCTACATAACATCATTTCACAGCAATATAATGCAGTATTATTCGGCACAACTATTTACTTGTGCTGTGTTAGTTTTGAACATACTGTTTGGTGTCGTATCAATTCCCATTGGTATTAGCATGTTACCATGCTCATTCTGAGGGTTGTTCGACAACTTACAAATTCAATACTTCAACAAGGCAGGTTTCAGTTTCCAACAGACTCATTTAAAGCTTGAAGATGAATGCATCACAACAAGTTCGACGCTGGAAATTTCCGATCTTCAGCACCATATTGAGGATATCCAACAACCAATTATTTACCGCATGTGGATTAATACATACCTACTCCATTGGATTGCAACAAATGGCGCCTGGTGAAAGCATTGTTGGTGCTACCTGAAATTGTTTGCAATTGGTGTGTGGATTTATTGTCGTCGGTAGCAATTGGATGTTTCAAATTATTTGCTTTGTAAATTCCATTAATCATTACGCTACTGCTCCACTGTATTTGGTAGCAATAGCCATTGCTTTTGTTTTATTCGTTGTACTTGGACAGTTTGTACCTTTGAATCAGTTTGGGAATTATTATATCTAACAACTACTAGTTGAATAACCTAGTGGTATATTTGCTAAAAACAAAGATAAGGTTTTTGGCAATTAGGAATCCACCCAGATGGTAGGGAAACAATTAGTTTTTGTATTCCCGATCACCATTTTCAGTGGAAAGTCATACCTTCCCGATCACCATGATAAAAATATTTCAGCCCATCCTCCATACATCACTTGTTTATATTAAAAATATTTTACTATTCAGTGTTACTTGGGAAGAGCACATAAAATTTCTCAATTATTTTGCATCTTTAGTGGGAAATATGGCATCTTTCTTTCAGCCAAAAAATAGTTTTTTGGAAAAACAAAGTTTGATTTTTGGGCATGCATTTTCCCATGGAGAATATACCCATGTCTTTATATTTCTGAGTAACTTATCAAGTTACCCGATACTAGGTTCAGAACGACACAAATCCAACAGTTTTTGGGAATAATAAATTATGTGAGAGATTTTATTCCTAATGTTTTTACATATATTTCTCCTCTCCCAAAAATATTGAAGAAAAATGCCCAGCCATGGGGCAAGGAATAAAATGATGTAGTGAAAATTATAAACGAGATATCCCATAGTATAAAATCTTTGCACATTCTCTCCAATGGAAAGAAAATATTGCAGACAGATGTCAGTAATTAGTTTTGGAGTGCATTTGTTTGAGAAAGAAAATGGTCAGAGAAACATATTTGGTTACGCCAGTGGAAGATTCAATGATGTTGAACAACACTATCATTCCACTTTCAAGGATATTATACCACTAAAAAATGGGATTAAAATAGTTAATGTTTTTCTAATTCACTCACAATTTCTTATAGTGATGGATATGAATGCTTTTTCGAGGATGATCTAGTTGAATCCAAAGGTCATTCTGAATTAGCAAATTCTTGGATGGGCTCAATGGTTTCTCCATACAAGTTTCAGCCCAAGCACATTAAAGGGAAAGATAATATTTTTCCTGATTTCCTTTAAAGGCAAGGTGATTTTTTCGAAAGGTTTCTGCAACAAAAGCACATGAAGATGAATAAATCAGCAATTCAAATGTTCATGTTCTCGGATGAGCCACACCCAGGTTCTCCATCATTACATCACCCACCAAAGTTGTTTGATTTTTCAAATCCTATTGATCCGTCCATCTTACTAGGGAGAAAAGTTTTTATGAACTCCAGGTGTTTTGAAACTAAGGAGGTTCCATACTAGCACCTTTTGACGATAATCTGGAATATTCACTATGCANTCATTAATCATTACGCTACTACTCCACTGTATTTGGTAGCAATAGCCATTGGTTTTGTTTTATTGTTTGTACTTGGACAGTTTGTACCTTTGAATCAGTTTGGGAATTATTATATCTAACAACTACTAGTTGAATAACCTAGTGGTATATTTGCTAAAAACAAAGATAAGGTTTTTGGCAATTAGGAATCCACCCAGATGATAGGGAAACAATTAGTTTTTGTATTCCCGATCACCATTTTCAGTGGAAAGTCATACCTTCCCGATCACCATGATAAAAATATTTCAGCCCATCCTCCATACATCACTTGTTTATATTAAAAATATTTTACTATTCAGTGTTACTTGGGAAGAGCACATAAATTTTCTCAATTATTTTGCATCTTTAAGGAAAAATCAAGTAGCAACGTTTATATATTTATATAACTAATCTCTCCCGTATTTTATAAATGGTGATGCGATCCCTTTTTGGATTATGAATGAGTCGGGTAGGAAAGGTTTAATAGGCTTGCTCGACCGGGTTCACTCTGTTGAGCGCCGGTCATGCTCCCCGAGGTTGGGGCATGACAGTCAGTTTGGATGCAATTCTGCGGTCAATTATATGACCGCATAAATGTTATGCGGTTCATTATGCAATCGCTGAACAGGTCTGCGGGCCGCATAGTGACCGTAGACACATACAACGTTTTGGCCAGTTTTGGTCACCAATTATGCGACCAATATGCAGTCCGCATATCGATTATGCGATCGCAGACCTTGTTCCGAAGCTTCATTTTTGGATTTTTAAAATCCGATCCTACTTCATTAAATACACGCTTTGGGGCATGTTTGAGCAAAAATCTGACATTTTAGAGTGAGAGAGAGTTCCCTAGAGTTAGAAGGTATTCTTCAATAATTGTTCTTTAATTCTTTCTCATACTTTGGAAGATTAATAAGGGAACCTCACTAGGTCTTCATCCTAGAGGTAAGATTCTACACCTTAACCCCTAATTTCAAAATTATTTGAAAATGGGTAATTAGCAAGATAATTTTTGGGTGTGAGAGTTGTTTATTTTACATGCATGTGATATCAAGGGGTGTAGGAAGATTGTTGAACTAAGCATAGTAAAGCTTGGGATGTGGGATGATGGAATCCTTCATAAAAGGACCTTGAAACCTTATGCACACCTAGTGTTTGATAAAATGCTCAAATGAGCTAGAACCATGATCATCTTCCAAATTTTGGTTCAACTTGTTATATTTGTAAAATAGATTGAAGTTGATAAGAATTCCGGAACATTTGGAGTGTAAGGAAGCTCAAGTGAGGCATGTTTGCTAAACCTTTCTTTAAGAATTGGAATTCCCATTATCCTAGTAAGTTTCGAGATGTTGATTAAAAATCAAATATTCCGATAAGTTTTGTGATAAAGATATATGCTCAATTCATTTTTCAAATGCTCTTATAATATTGCATTATAAATTGAGGATGTGTTCCAAACTATGGATTGTGTATCCACATGTTATAATCTCAGGTCGTGATTTATGTGAATGTTATTATACCAAGTTGTGTAGAGATTGGGATTGTGATACACCTCTACCCGCCAGTAACTTACTAACATGGTACTTTCTAGTTCTAATATGAATAAATCTAAACAACTTAACTCATTCCCTAAAATTCAATATTGGCACCTCTTGGTTCTCATTTTGTACATCATATTTTATAGTTTAATGCATGAGTCGTACGTAAAACACATCCTTGGTAATAACAAATGTTTCTGACTCCTATATATTTTTCCCTTAGGCTCTAGTATGTCCAAAACTATATTGATCTATTCTATGTCCACTGCGATTAAATTCTTAACCTATTACACTATGTGCTCTGACATCTAAACTATCATTCTCCAACATGTGGCTCTATTTCCAAGAATTAAATGAAGTTGTTCTGGGAGGTAAAACACATACGAATACATTACCATGAACAAACATATCGGTCAGAATATTCCATCATCTGATAAATCACTTTCTGCACCACCCATTGAGTCTTGGGTCTTAATCCGGACCTAAAACATTCAAAGATTTCGCTATAATCACTGTCACCAAAATTTGGATATACTGAAAATTGGACATTTGGTAACTGAATTACTAATAACGGGCATACTAAATAACCATAAACCTGCTAACTGAATGACTATATAATTGGTAACCATGGTAAATTGATAACCATAAAAAATGATAACTACTTTTGTACTTTTTGATAAAGTCACGATCTAATACGTACAACTATCCATTGCATCCCACTTTCAACAACCTCTAAAGGACATGGGTTTTCCCTGCACGTCGCTTATGCATTCGGTACGTCTGGAATTTGATAGGAAGAGATAGTTACCCATTGCTCTAAGTTTCATGGCACGATCTAAAGTAGAATAAAATGAGACACTGCTAGATGTCTTGGTAGTTAACCATTTATATGCGCGGCCAACACACACATATAAAGGAAACTCCACTGGACATATCTTCATAGACTCCCTATGATACTTGAACCTAGCGCTCTGATACCAAGCTTTGTCATGCCCTGAACCTGGGTCTGGACCTAACACGACACTCGGTGCCTGACAACATGTGACCGAGTGAACCAACTTGCTGGCTGAATCAACATGTGATATCATAACATACTGAATGCGGAAGATAAACTAACACATACTGATATACTGAAACTCTGAATGGTATAAATCAAAGTGTGGAAACACTAATACAAATCTGAATATATTTGTAGTCAACATTGCATAACATGAAAAACCTGAGACTCTATCTAACTGTTACTCTAGTCTATGAAGCCTCTAATGAAGTACTGAAAACACTGAGTGTCTGAAAATACTGAAGACTGTAAGGTGATCATAATGCCTCGAAAGATCTAGGGATCACCAAATAACTGGTAAGAGAATCCTAGCGGTCTGAATCATCAACCTGTAAATTATTACTTGTATCGGGAGATGCAGGTCTTGGGCAAAAGGGACGTAAGTACATTTGAATTACACTGATATGTAAAGCAACTGAAAGAAAGAATTATAAATGCTGAAACTGAATCTAAGTTGATAACTGAGAATTAATAGTTGATAATTGAAATGATAACTATTGAAACTGAAGCTGAAATGATAACTAATAATTAATAATTGAAATTATAACTGATAACTTATAACTGAAATAATAACTGATTATAGATAACTGAAATGATAATTGATAACTGAACTGAACAAAGGAAGTAACGATATGAATACTCCCTCTTCTGAATACTAAACATGCTATTTATATGAATATTAAACTGCGGCCTCATGCCCAATATATATATATGCACAAACTGCGGCCTCATGCCCAATCTGTGATCAGTGTTGCCTGCTGTGGAACCACACGCATCAATTAAAGATGCAGTGCCCACGGCAAAAGACACGTTAGTACTATTGAATAGTACTAGTATATATGACTAAACACTCTCTCAAAGAAACGAGTAGTAATGCAAGTAAGGAGAGTCATAATATCAGTTAAAGCCTCCAACAATTACCAAATATCAAATTAGAGATAAGATAAGTTTTAAATAATTTTCCAAATTTTAAGTTGGGAAATCTTTGGTACCGGTATACAACTATTCACAATCTCGATTATGATTTCCAACACAATCACCACCATGTGTGCGGAATGGCATCCGATCACGACCCATTCGGATAGGACGTCTCAAACGAGACATCAACCAAATCAGAATTTCAATTACCATTCTAACACAGTCACCACCATGTGTGCGGCCTGGCGTTCAATCAACACTCTATCAGCTAGGCCGTCTCATGCGATACATCAACCAAATCATAATTTCAATTACAATTCTATCACAGTCACTGCTATGTGTGCGGCATGGCATTCGATCACGACTCGATCGGGTAGGCCATCTCATATGAGACATCACCCTTTTTTATCAATCACCCCGTTCCATATTTCTTGCACATCTCTTCATTTCATTGGCACTAATGGTCATAATTGTATTATTTTTCTTTTCATATTTTCCGTGTTTCATATTTCACATTTCGCATTACGTGATTCGTATTTCATGTTTCGTATTTAATGCATACCTTTTTACTTTCAACCAACATCATGGACTTTCCAACAAAAAGGCATTTCTATTCAAGACATTTAAGCACACATTTGAGCAAATAGGAGTTTTAGGCACATTACGATTTCTTACACAAGCTTTCATTAGCTTTCTTTTGAAATACAACTTGAGGTTAAAGCATTTAGATATGCCAGCCCTACTTTGAACACATTCTCAAATAGTAGTACAACATAATAAGAGCATTTTAATTACATATTGATCACGGATGTCTTTTGACACTAGCTTATCCGGGTAATCGATTAATAATAAGCAACTCGGGACTTACATGGATATTCTGGGGATAAAGTTTAATAGAACAGTTTAGCCAACACACCTTACTTGAGCTTACTTGACTCTAAATGTTCCAAAAATCATAGCAACTTCAATCTATTTTAGAAAAGTAGCAAATTGAACAAAAATTAGGAAAATGATCATGGTTCTAGCTCATTTGAGAATTGTATCAAGCACTAGGAGTACATTAAGGTTTCAAGGTCCTTTTATGGAGGATTCCTTCATCCCACAACCAATGCTTTGCTATTTTATCTCAACAATCTCCCTATATCCCATGATAAATCACGCATGCAAAATAAGCCACTCCCAAACCCATGAATTATCTTACTACTTGCCCATTTATAGTTAAATTTCGAAATTGAGAGATAGCGTGTAGAATATTACCTCTAGCATGAAGACCTAGTGCGCTTCCCTTGTTAATTCTTCCAAGATTTTGAGTAAGACTTGGGGAATAATTAATTGAGGAACTCTCTCCATCTCTAGAGCCTTTTCTCTCTATCTAAATATCACGTTCTCCCTTCACAAATGGTCCATAGGGTCTAAATAACGAAATGGGGGTCGGGTTATAAAAACCCAAAAATGAAGCTCCGAAATGGGATATGCGTTCGCATATACAACCGCATAATGCTTCTGCGGTCCGCGAAATGACCCTCCGCAACATGGCTGGTTTGCCACACTTTGCGCCAGTTATGCGGTTCGTAGACGTGTTCAGCGATCGCATAATGCGCCATAGAACCTCCCTCCGTAAACTTTCTAAGCTGGTTGTGCGATCAGTGTGCGGCCCACGAAATTGTTTTGCAGTCGCATAATGGGCCGCAAAATGGCCCAAATGACCGCCTCAGTCTACGGCCATTCTGCGGCCTTCAAAAAGATTCTGCAACAGCATAATAGGCCGTAGAAATGCCCATTTCTGCCAAATATATTTCTCCAACTATCATTAACACATACGCCTGCCTCGGCACCACGAAACCTCGGGTTTTTTAGGAAAAGTTTTACGGGGCCTTACAACAAGAACCCGGCTAGGCTCCAAAAAATATAGTCTCGCAAACTGATTAGCAAATCATGAACATCCATGGCTAGTGGTCTCTTTGCTGCAGCAAAATATACGAAATTTCCCATACTTTGAGCCTTTGTACTCAAGACAAGGACCACCACATTGTCCTTCTTGGGGTGATACAAAATGGCGATCTCATAGTCTTTCAGCAACTTTAACCATCTTCGCTGCTCCAAATTTAGGTTCTTCCGCTTGAACATATACTGGAGACTCCGATGGTCGGTATAGACCTCACATGGAACATCGTATAGATATTGCCTCCAAATCTTCAATGCATGAACAATAGATACAAGTTCTAAGTCATGCTCATGGTAATTCTTCTCATGAACCTTCAATTGTTGAGACGCGTAGGCAATCACCCTACCATCTTGCATCAACACCGCGCCAAGCCCAATACGAGATGTATCATAATACAAAGTGTAATACCCGAAACATGTAGGCAACACCAGCACTGGGGCCGTAGTCAATGCACTCTTGATCTTCTAAAACTTTACCTCACACTTGTCGGACCTTCTGAAAGGAGCACCCTTCTAGGACAATCTAGTCAAAGGTGCAGCAATGGATGAGAATCCCTATATGAAACGACGATAATATCCGGACAAATGAAGGAAACTCCAGATCTCAGTAACCGAAGACGGTCTAGGCCAACTCTGAACTGCCTCAATCTTCTTCGGATCTACCTTGATCCCCTCATGAGACACCATGTGACCCAAAAATGCCACTGAATCAAGCCAACACTCACACTTGGAGAATTTTGCATATAACTTCTTCTCCCTCAAGGTTTGGAGCAC
Source organism: Nicotiana otophora (assembly GCA_000715115.1). Classification (NCBI taxonomy): domain Eukaryota; kingdom Viridiplantae; phylum Streptophyta; class Magnoliopsida; order Solanales; family Solanaceae; genus Nicotiana; species Nicotiana otophora. Next base: position 8,452 of record AWOL01S0059891.1, read on the forward strand.
AATCCTCAAGTTCTACTCATGGTCCTACCGACTGCAAGAATACACCAAAATATCATTAATGAACAAATGATGAAAGAATCAAGACATGGCTGGAACACACTATTCATTATGTGCATAAATGTTGTTGGGCCATTGGTCTACCCAAATGACATCACTAGAAACGCACACTGACCATACTGAGTCCTAAAAGTAGTCCTCAGGAATTCTGATTCACGAGTCTTCAACTGATGATACCCTGACCTCAAAACAATCTTCGAGAACACTCTAGCACCCTGAAGCTGGTCAAATAAGTAAGTTTTGGCTATTTTCGACCAAGGAAATTTCCCAAACTCTCTCAACACCTCTCTAATAGCTCTCCAAGGTTCCAAGTCTAATCCAAGGTTGTTTTCCCTAGACCTATCCTCAAAAATTAGCCTACGTGAAGAAAAGAGTCTTTGTGGTGTTGTGATGCCATTAAGGGTGCTTGTAAGCTAAGGGAATATTTGGTTTGAGTTTTTTATGATTATTTAAGGTATGTATAACACTCTATTTCTTGGTCTTAAGCTTATATATATGTTGGTTAAGTTATTTGGATTAAGAATTACAAGATAGAACTTGAAGTTGTATAAGAAGTTGTCTCTTATTGGACTATTTTAGAGTTGTGTATATGACTTCATATGGCTAGAAATTGCTTGGAACGGCTTGTTTATAATGTTCATATTGTTTGTATGCTGGTAAATATTTTTAGTATGTTAATGATGTTTCAAATAGGAGAATAAGCAACCACATAATACCTAGAAGTTGGCCATATTGTTGTAATATCTTATTCGGTTATTTGTTGTTACATTTATGATGGATATAAGGTTGGAATGTCATGCCAATATATGTTTTTATATTCTAGATTGTTTGAAGGTGTTTTAAGTTTAGGGGAGATGGTAAAAAGAGTTGGTTTTTTGTTCCAATCCATGCTTACCGCCCGTCGTGTTATGTAGTAGTTCTGTTGGTGACATTTGTGCACTTGTTGTTATATAGGGTGAATTGTGTTGTTGGGCTGTTCGGTGTGTTGTGGTGCTTAAAGTATATAGTTGAAGGTCGTATGTGATCTTGTTTTTTATGGACTTGGGGAAAGAAAGGAAAATAAGGGGGACGCTACCCGTTTTAATAATAAATAAGCTTGTTGTTCGTTGTATGATAGTTGCATCTTTCGTAGCTTAACAGTTGCATTATTATCATTGTTGTAGATTAAAGTGCGATGAGATTATTTCAACATGGTCATTGGATAGATTGTGATAAGGCATGTTAAGGCTATCTGTTCTTTTCTTTTGGCATGATCCATATGATACAAACGAAACGAGCAAACATGCAACTTTCAAAAATGACTCTATTCTTAGAAGTAATAGGGATGCCTATGTTCTTGATTCCTCTTGTGTCTTGTTATTACACTGTCTTTTCATGGGTCTCGGAAAATACATAAGTTGATAAATTTTATTTCAGGATATTAAACGAAGGTATATTTATCTTATGACATTCCGAGAGATGTTATTGACTTATTCATTATGCATTGTATTCATATACACATGTACATTGACACATGACCAGATGACGTTATATACGCGTACATTATATGTATATGTGGTATGGGTAAAGGCTACGGTGTTATATATGCACCAACCACCTGATCAGCTGGCATACGTTTATGATTTTGCCCACTAAGACCGAGATGATATGATGGGATGCCCTCAGAGGCTTGATGATGTTATGTACGCATATA
>AWOL01S0059893.1:0-18710 GCA_000715115.1 Nicotiana otophora
CTGTCGTATGATAGAATCATTTTGGTACTCTATCCATATTTAATTTATGTCTCTTTAGTCTTTCTTTATCAGGTTTGGTCAAACTACGATAAACAAATTGTGACGAGAGAACTCTATTTTACTTTTATGTGAGTCAGATAATATTTTCTGTGACAATATTTCAAAAAGTTTAAGCATTACAGTCATACTACAATTTTGTATAATTGTATATATATAAATTTTACTTTAAAATTCTCAAGAAATTAACATCTACATTCATGTAAACATGTGTATAGAGACTGTATTCGTTATATGTATCTTTTAGCACAAATATGTAGCATATTTTAAAATCGAAATTCCATGAATGCAAATATTATTTGTAAGAAGACATAGTTTTACTGTTAATCAATCAATATGATTTCATGGAACAGAAATTGTTAACTTAAGTCTGATGCTTAAGTGTCAATAAATCTTGGTTAAAGAGCTATCATAATGTTGTAGGATGAAGGTTTAAGAAACATAATGTGCTCATCTGAGTGGAGGTCCGAGTAAGGCTCTTCAAAAAAATAGGGAATGACATAGCATGGGAGTCATATCAGGGTAACCAAATCTAAAGGACAGGCTAAACTTCCTTACTGTTTCTAAGTTTGTACTATTATAGAGGTGTCTTATGTTTTTCTTTTTTACACTTTCTTTGCGCCTCAATTAAGGTATCGGATGTGCTCTCTCTGTCTTCTATTTTTCTTTTGGTATTCTAACAAAACTGCTAATAAGTTTTCATGCTTTTAATTCTACTTTATCTTCTTTCTTTTCTTTTTTTAATTTCTTGAATCATTTCCTTTTAATAATATCTTAAATCATAATTCCCTGAAGTGACATCTTTGAATGGTTTAATAACATTGAAGCATTTTGATTTTGCTATTAATCACATTTGAGCTTGTATTTTTCTCCTTTAAACCTATTTTAACCTTTACACTCATGTGTTTAACAATGTTTATGCCATTTTAAATAGTTTGTACTGATTGACATGGGATACACGTGCAACACACGTGCCAAGAAACTAGTAGAAATTTTAATTCTAAAGTTACTAAAGTAGCTGCCCAAATATAGCTGTCCATTTGACTGCAATTTTGTTGAAGATCTAAACTTAAGTATGAAAGCTTATTTGTCTGAAAGATATCTCAAGAAGAATCTAAAATTATAAGTAACCTAGGAATTATCCATGAGAAATTCCTACTGGTACAGAATTACAGTAACTTAAGTTTCTTTATCCATTTGACTGCTATTTTGCTGAAAATTCAAACTTAATTATGAAGCTTATTTGTATGAAAGATATCTTAAGAAGAATCTAAAATTATGTGGAAGTAACCTAGGAATTATCCATGAGAAATTCCTATTGTTACAGAATTAAAGTAACTTTATAGTTTTAAGTTATTTGTCAATAAATTTAGTAACTTTAATTTTAGGTGTGGGGAGTTTTGTCTCAAAAGCTAATCACAATCGTCCAAAATATATAAAATCAAGCATTAAAGTTTCACAAAATATTAAGTTAAGAGAATAAAAATTAAAGATATAACTAAACTTAATAGACAAATTGACACTTGAACGAATTTCTATTCCCGGCCCCCAACTCTACGGGCTCTCATCCATACACCTGAACATGTACAAATCTACTTATTTTAGACGCCTGACTATTGATCGAGCTTATGTGGCAATTATATGGCTGAATTGGACATAGTGCAGGGTAAACATAAGCTAAAGAGCGTGAAACTGAGAAAAAAAAGGTACAAAGAGCAAAAAGTCCATCCTTTCATATCTAATTCTCTCCATTCCTCCATTGTTGAGCGGTGGTGCTAAGATCTGCGAGTAAATTGCCAGATTATTTTCACTTCAGCACACATCTCCACAACGCACACCTAAATCCCTTTTGTTCCGAACTCAGACTTCATTCTTCTCTCCACACCCAACCTAGCTTTCAGTACCTCACCTTTGCTTCTCGTCGTAGTCTTCTGCTGGTGGTTTGCTGCACAGGAGGAGTTGTGATGATTAAGGGAAGAGCAGCCACAGTGGTTGAGGGAGGAACAATGATGGTTGAGGGAAGTGCAATGGTGTGATGGATTCAAGACGCGTTATTCAAATGCAGAACAGAGGTGACGCAGATCCTGGGGCATTTGAATAGAAGAATATGGGAGCACAAGGAGAAACACAAGGCACTTGGTGATATTAAGAGTCTGGTAACTGTTCGTGTGGTCGAGGCAAAGCTGTTTCCTTGGGTATCTTCCCCGATAACAAGGAGATTTTGTGTAATTGTTGGCTAATGAAGAGGCAGCAGCTAAGAACCAGAAGAAATCTATGGTTGTTAATGCGGATGGACGGATTGTTGCTAATGGAGCTCTACTGGTTGAAGCTGCAGCAAAAAAACTAGCTAAGAAGAAAGCTACAGTAATAGGGAGAATTAGAGAGGTGAGGAGTGGAGCAGAAAAAAAGGAGAGATGGATGCTGCTGGGTTATGCTAGAAATGGAAGATAATAGAGGGCGTGAGGAGTGACTTTCTAAATGGATGATGACCATGAAAGCAGGGACCATTATCGACTGCGCCAGGGAAGCAAATCAAGCCATGGATTTCATCCATTGGTGGATTCAGTCTGACGTGATTAGCCATGGTACTCGACTGACAAACACGCCCCGCACATAAACTGGCTGAGGCATTTAAGATAGTGCTTCTAAACATGTTGAGATGTCAGAATGAAAACTCGTGAAGTTGGGAGACGAGAATAGAATCCTGTACAAGTACAGACGTCTAGTTGGATAATAAGACGTAAGTATCCAAAGTTACTAACTTCCTGGATTTAGGATACTATTCATAAAATTAAGGATAAACCTAGTAACTCCAGTTGTTATTTCTGCAATCCATTAGCAACTTTTCCTGTTCAAGCAATCAGTTAGTAATTTCTTTTGTAACTGATTGCTTGATCAAAAAGTTTCTAATTGATTGCTGAAATCAGAAGCAGATATTTAACACAGCATATTGAGTAGTAATGTATTCAACTATAATTTTCATAATAAGTTGTAGATAATTCAAATAATTAAAAGCAAGCTAAAAAGACAGTTGACTATCATTTCATAATCAAGTTGTACAAACATAATTTGGGTAATTTTCTTACTATCAATAAACTACATGATTCTAGATCTTCAAAGATAGTTGAACCAAACATACACAGGTCAGATGACTTATAAAATCACTATACTTAGACAAAGCGTTTAGTTTTACTAATAGTAACTTTAAGGACACAGTTACAGATATTTTTTAAATAACAGTAACTTGATTATAGCGCTACGAACTCCATACATATAGCTACTTATAAAGTTACTAAACTAATTTTCCCAAGATAGTTGCCCATCTTAAAGCTTTGTAAATGCACTATTATATTGTTAACGATGGTGCCTGGACCAACTTGGTGGGCAAGCCATTGAGTGACAGTCACGGCATTCTAGTTTGGGCGTGACGCAATTACAATGAAACACAAATTAAGAAAATCAGGGAAAACATAAATTACATAATTACAAGCTATGTGAGTCACCACAATGGATGCCGATCATGGCCCTACAATTTGAGTTGCAGTACAATTATAATGAAACACCATCACAAAAAAAACTAGAGAAAACAAAATTACATATGTAGATCTTGATTATGAAATGATAGTAATTGTCGCTTTAGCTTACTTTTGATTATTTAGCTGAATTTATTTTAATTTATATTCGACCTATTAAACAGAAAACGGAAATAACGTACCCATAAGTTGAGAGAGTGCCTTCATGGTGCGTTTCTCAAGCTTGTCAAGTTTCTTCTGCACATCCCGGCGCAGGTCCCAATTAGGCTTTTTGGGAGCAATATTCAGAAATGGATCCTGAAATTTGACCAAATAAAAGCACAACATGTAACCTTCAACTAATATGAATGTGAAAACCATGAAGAAAACAACAAAAGGAAAGAAATAGTGCAATCACTGAAGCACCTCTTTCTTCTCTTCGATGGGAGGTAGGGTAGCAATAGGGTCCTCAAACTTTGGGAGTACTGGCGGAGCCACTTTGCCTTCTTGAAGCTGCTTATCATGTGGCAGGTAATTTCGGAACTTCATTTGGACATCACTGAAATATATATCAATCAATCAATATTATGTCTCATCCCAAACCAGTCTGAGTCATTTATTAGTAATCTCAATTCTCTTTTCCTATTAGAGCTAGCGCCAAATAGTGTTGAAGCTGAAGGTAAAGGAAGGACGTTCAATTGAATCCACTTCTATCCAAAATTACACTATGCAAGAAGGATAAAATTAATCTTTTTTTTTGTACACATAAACTGCTGAATCCCCTTAACATAAAGGGAAGCTTCTAGGTATAGCCTTTTTGCATTTTTTTGAATCCTCTTGTTAGGATTTCTGGCTCCGCCACTGCGTGCAATGACTGATAAAAAGCCATCAACTTGTTAGGGTAAGTATTGGCTTGCTCCCTTTTATCTTGTTAGTTAGATAGGTCTAGAATCCTATAAAGGGAAGGGGATGCTTGCTGCTCGCCCCTATCTCTAAAGTGAGTAATGCACTCCAGTTGTTAACCACTAAACACGAAGCTAAGAGCGGAAGGAGGTACTTGAACCCTCTCCATTCCGCTCTATTCAGGTCTATTTCATTCCAATACTGATGGATTTGTCTTTTACAGAAAGCATACATTCAGAAAAATTGAACAAGATAGCAGTGTCACAACTGTTAATTGAATGGCGACACGAACTGTTAATTGAACCTAGAAAAAGAACCCCTATACGAGGAATACAGTTAATGGTACTACTACTTACTTTTCATCGTCGTCTTCGTTAGTGTTGTTATTATCAGCAGCATCGTCGGGGGTTTGGAGAAGTTCCTGAGCTGCTCTGAGGGCTCTGAGCCTCTCCCTTCGGGCAGCTGCTGCCGCCTCTATGGCGTTTTCCTCCTCCGTCGACATTGAGAGAATTTATATATACTACTATGTGACAAATTAAAGCTGAGTATGGAGAACGCTCGCCAATTCTGCCAAAGGAAACCACGGGCAAGTGAAAGAGATGGAAAAAGCGTAAGACACAACATTTATGAGCAGCTGGTCTTATTTATTTAAGTTGTAAATTTAAATACCAAAACCCAGCCCGCAATTACTTTGTACAAACGTAGCCTTGTTGCACATTTGCACTAAAAAAATAATTCAATTAGTCATAAATCAAAGTCGAAATTGATTTTAATTAACTACATTATATGAGTAAATACCCTAAAACCCACCTAAATTATCATCTTTTTGTCAGTTTTCTACCTAAACTATAATATGTCCCCAAAACTCCCCTGAACTATATTTAATTAGCATAATCAAAATACTAACTTAATTGCGTATTTTAAATATTAATTCATATTTACTAAATGGATAAATGTTATTCACCCAATTAAAACATATAAGAGGTCTGAGATAATTAGTATCTAGTAAGATCCCCTTCTCTTTCCTATCTTCCGATAATGGCTATTTTTTCTCTCACTAGCGATTTTCTCCGTTAAGCTTCGTTGTGATTTTCATTTTTTCCCAATAACCCTTGATTTGGATTATTGGGTTATTTCCATCGAGACAATGATTGTCTTCTTTCTGCAAAGTATCCAATTTGGGCTATTTAGTATAAAATCGTTCACTGCTGTTTGCCATTTGATCTTTCTTACCGTTGGTGTTCTCTATCAGTTCCAAGTCTTTCACAGCCTACCGAAACAAATTACAGTCACCAACTTCATCCACCCATTTCCCCCTGAGGACAGAAGTTGCACCAAGGGAACATGCGAGTGTACTTTTTAAATATATAATAGGATTTCTATGTGGGTTATCTCCCTTGAATTATGAAACCTCCAATGTTTCTCATATATCTTGTTCTTCTGCAAATATTTTTCAAAAGCTTGAAAAAAAATTCAATAACAAGAGAGGGAGAATTTCATATGGAACCAGATAGAGAAATGGAGGAGAAAGGTGAAAAAATGGAGAAGAAAGGTGAAAGAATGAAGAAGAAAGGTGAAAAAATGAGGAATGAAGATGAAATATAAAGAAAATTAAAAAGTATATAAATTTAAAAAAATAAGGGCTAATTAGCCATTAGACACTGTCATGTGGGCCATTTTGATGGCTTTTTCTAGTCTTCACGCGTTTTTTCACAAGTTATTATACACAATACGCCACATAAGCAGTGGAGGTTTTTAATACGAAGGAGGATATAGTTCAAGAGGATTTTTGGTGCAGGCGATAGTATAGATAGAAAACTGAAAAAAATGTGATAGTTTAGGCGGGTTTTAGGGTATTTACTCTAACTATAACGAAGGTATAACTTTGTATAAAGTTAGCTTGACATGAATTTAAATAAGAAAGTTGGAAGGGTTTATATAAGAGAGAATTGCACATAAGTACAGTCCACACACATACATTGCAATTAGGTAGGCTATATATAACTTTGCAAAGTTATAGCCCAAAATTTATAGGCCAAGATTCGACATTCAACTCCAAATAGATTCTCGAAATAGCTATTTTTTTAAAGCTCAAGCTTCTAACCCAATCTTAGAATCAGTAATTGTGACCCAAACGTTAGTTCAACAAACCAAATCTATTTGGGTGGTGAAAATTAGATTTATAAGGTAATCCACCATTAATGAACAAACTTAAATAAGTGGATTTAAATTTTAAATTTAATTTTGTGAGAAATTTGGAGTGGGTGTTGTTTAAGCTTGTTAGAAATAGTCTAAGAAGGTTGTTTACAAAATTTGAAATCATTTAATGGAGATTAGGATTGATTTTAAATGAGAATTATACTTTATAAAAGATAGACACATTATGTATATAGGTATATAAAAGTGTATGATATCGTATAAGAGATATTTATACACACATATATACTATTATACAATATTATACAAAAAACTGATTTCGTCTTCTTCCTTGCGCCTCATATGAATTTTAACTCAAATCTACCTTAAATCTTCTCCAAATCGCTTCAATTTTATGTTTTGAACTCCTCTTGATATTTTCAATCGATTGTAACAACACCAAATAATGTTTCCAAGTAAACCTAACAACACTCATTTCGAAATTAAACTCAAATCTCATATCCGAGTTTAGCGACTTTCAAACTAAAAATCTCTAATGGTCTAGAATATAATCTTTGGATTCAGATCATATATATTAGGTCTTTGTTATATGAACATTGTTAGAAGTTGAACAAACTTCGAAATGGAGAAGCATAGATACCATAGTAATGAGGTGTGAACGGTTGGCTTAGGTAGGTATGGGAAGAGGTAGAGGGCAGCCCAAGAAGTATTGGGAGAGGTGATCATGCAGAACATGGTACGACTTCAGCTTACTGAGGACATGACCCTTGATATGTAACGACCCGACCGGTCGTTTTGAGCAATCACGCTCCTTTCAACTATTTAAAGTCTTGAATAACTTCCTACGAGGTATTATGACTTGTGTGAATTATCGGATTTGATTTTTAAGGTATTTTGGAGTTAGCTTGGAAGATGAATTTTTATGTTGGAATTTTAGTTAAAAATGTTGACCAGATGTTGACGTATGTATAGTGACCCAGAGAATTTTTGCTAAGAAAATTAAGGTTTTGTGGTGTCGAGGTAGATCAATTAGTACAAAGGTTGTAGAAATTTCTCGCGGCGAGCTTGCGAGGTGCGGCTCAGACTTTTTGGGTTGAACAATGCACCGGGAAGTAAAGAAAATTTTTTGCGAAAAAACATGTTTCTGCGGTCCATTATGCGACCGCATAATCACTCTGCGGGCCGCATAATGGCCGTAGAAGTGAGGCAGAAGAGGGCCAGTTTGGATGAAATCTGCGGTCGACTATGCGACCGCATAACTGTTCTACGGTCACTATACGACCGCAGAACAGGTATGCGGGCCGTATAGTGACCGCATACACAGGCAGATGTTTGCCAATATTGGACATCGATTATGCGACCGATATGCGGTCCGCATAACCATTATGCGATCGCATATGCGACCGCAGAACCTGTTCCGGAGTTTTATTTTTCTGGTTTTATAAACCCGAACCCATTCTTATAAAATATTATTGGGGGTCATTTTGAAGAGTTTCATCTAATATTTTAGAGAGAGGTGAGAGCATTTTAGAGAGAGAAAGTGAAGACTTAGTCATTTATCCATCAATTCTTGTTCAAGGTTTGAAGATTTCACAAGGATCTTGCTAGGGTTTCAAAGAGGTAAGAATTTCTTTCCTCAGTTCTTCAATTTTAGGTTTGGAGTAGTGATTAATAGTATGATTCTTGGGTGTAAGAGTATTATGTATACATACCAATAAGGTTGTGAAAAGATTGTAAAGTTCAAATGGGTAAATATTGGGTTGAATATGGTAAAACAATCTTCAATAACTTTAATTGAAGATTTGAGGGTCGAGTTGATGTCGGAATTTAGTGAAATTTGTATGGTTAGACTCGTGGTTGAATGTGCTTCCAGATTTTGTAACTTTTGTCGGGTTCCAAGACGTGGTCCTCACGTGATCCCCACGGGCAAATTTTGAGCTAAATTTCAGATTTTTATGGGAAATTAGTATTTTCTTATGAAATTAATTCCAATAAATTTTATTGACTGAATCGAATTAATTGTGGATAGATTCGAGGCGTTTAGAGGCCAATTCACGAGGCAAAGGCATAGCGGAGTAAAGAATTATACGGTTTGAGGTAAGTAACACTTCTAAACTTGGTTCTGAGGGTATGAAACCCCGAATTTGGTATGATATGAATTGTTGAAGGCGACTCAAACGATAAGTGACAAACATATAGACGTGCACCATAGGAATTGTGTCTTGAATAAATCTTGTAAAGTTGTAAAATTAAAGAATCATGTTATTATCTGAACATGTGACACGTGGTAGAGGAATTAAGCTGAGGCTAGTAATAAAGATCATGTTTAGGTTATGTGCCAATATTTTTGGGACCATAGGGTCGTGTTGTTGTTGAATTAATTGTTCAAAAATAAATATTTCACACTTAGTAATAACTGTCCATTGTGAGGATATTTATGGAGCTGCGCAAAGTAACATGCCTTATAGGCTTTTCTATTTTATGGATCGGGACTGCCCGCTTGCAGCATGTCTTATTGGCTTTATTATTAAATGGATCGGGGTTGCCCGCCTGCAGCAGGCCTTATTGGATTTAATATTAAATTGATCGGGGATGCTCGCCTGCAACAGGCCTTATAGGCTTTGTTATTATACGGATCGGGACTGCCCGCCTGCAGTAGGCCATATTGGCTTTATATCACACTTAGGCTGAATGAGCCCCTCCGAGAGTCTGCACACACCCCCAGTGAGAGCGGTCGACTTATAGCACTTGGGCTGAAGGAGCCCCTCCGGAGTCTGTACACACCTCCAATGAGCGTAGATGATCATCGATATTCAGGATGGACTTCCTAGGGCATGGACTTGCCTTACTTACTGCTTATATATATAATTGGGATAGATTTTCCCACGGCATGGACTTGCCTTACTTATTTGTATTGTAATGAGTTTTCTGGACATGAATCTTGTCAGTATTATTTATATATAGGGATAAATAATCCCAGGGCTGGATTGGCTTTATACGGTACTGAGTGACTGACTGTCAGTCGATGTGTATTTATATACGGATTGGAACACCCCTGGGCTTGATTGGCCATAAACGGTACCGAGCGACCGGATAATTTGTGACGAGTATTTACATAAGGTCTTTCTACTGAGATGTCATATTCCTCATATCATGCAATATTGATCTATTTCACTTGTACTTAGTTTAACTGTTGAACTTGAAAGCATATCTATATTTCGGTACCATTACTTTTACTGGACTGTACCTGCGGAGCTCATCATTTCTTTCAGCCCAGAGGTTAGTCTTGTTACTTATTGAGTTAGTTGTACTCATACTATACTCTGCACCTCGTGTGCAGATCCAGGTGCTTTCGGACACGGAGATTGTTAGATTTCAGAGTACTATCAGTTGGAGACTATCAAGGTAGTTGCTTAGCGTCCGCTGACCTTGTCTCTCTTTCCTTCAGTTATTGTACTGTTCTATACTTTGGCAGTGGTTTTTATCAGTCAAACATTGTATTCACATTAGATGCTCATGTACTCAGTGACACCGGGTTTTGGGAGTGATATATTTGAAATTTTGAGATTTATTTCGCTGAATTTAATTATTTGTTTTCAAATTTAAAAGAAATGGTGGTTTATTGGGATTTTTATCTTGCCTAGTATTGAGATAGGCGCCACCACGACAGGTGAGATTTTAGGTCGTGACATGATAGGAAGGTATAGAGGTCGAGAATTAGGGTAAATGAGTAGTAGGTAATCGGGTATTTTTCGGATATGTACCGAATTTATTAGGCTAGTCTCTTAGTAGCTTGTCGTTGTTCTTAGATTGCTAGTATTATGGTTGTTTTCTTACTATCTTCCGCTTCGCTTTTCTAGTATCTTGTGGTTGTTAGTGCTTGTTGCTATTGCTATCGCTATTGTTGTTGCTATTGATTTCTTCCATATATTTTTCTGATTTTTACATTGTTGGTATCATTTTTATGGCCTTTGTTGTTGATATTTGCTTGTTTTTATTCATTCTCTCGAGCCGAGGGTCTTTTGGAAACCCTCTCTATACCTCCCGGGATAGGGGTAAGGTCTGCGTACACACTACCCTCCTCATACTCCACTTGTGAGATTCTACTAGCTTTGTTGTTGTTATTGTTCTATTGTCTGCTACTTCAATACTCTAATCTAATGTTGTTCAACCACTTTTATGTACTGACTAGTGTGGAGAAGTCTTTGGCTATGGTAGACTTGTTCGGGAGATCAGATTTTCTTCTCTTTTAGGTGGGTTATGGATTGTTGAAGAATTGGGCCTTTAATGTTGGCTTAAAGGATAAAAAATTCTTTAAGGTTATGCACTACTGGGCCAAACTGGATTAGAAGGGAGAAATTAAAAAATAGCCAGATTTACAAGTGGTAATTAAAAAATAGCCACAGTTTTAAAAGTAGTCAAAATTCAGCCACTTTTCATGTAAAGATAAATCTGAACGAAAACACTGTTCAAAGTCCGAAAAATATTCCAGCATAATATACTGCAGTGCCAGTATAATATACTGGAACTCCAGCATATTATACTGGAGTTCCAATATAATATATCGGTCCAGCATAATATGCTGGAAGTTCATACACAATGCTCCAATTTCCAGTATATTATGTTGGATCGGTCCGTGTTGTAGCAAAATAGTGGCTATTTTGTAATAACTTTGCAAACGCTGGCTATTTTTGAATTACCAGTCCGAAAACTAGCTAGTCCGTGCTATTTTTCGATTAGAAGCAAAAATCTGAGCCCAATTAGTTGGAATGTTGGGAAATAATTAGCCCTAACTTATTTGGAACTGAAGAGTGTAATTGTTAGAGAAAACTACCCTGTATAGCTCCTAAAAATTTTAATAACCCATGTTTTCCTCTTGGACCCGAAATGTCCTTCCGGCCCAAACATATTACATCTAATTGCCCATAATCCATAATACACTGACCCGCCTCTTAACTCATTTTTCTATTGCACTCGGCTCTCAATGCACTGACCCGCCTCTCGAAACACCATTTCTTCTCAAACACATCTTCTCCATGTTTACTCTTGCTCTCAATGTAAGTTAAAATTTTAGTAGGTTTTCCGATTTTTGTTCATAGTCGACTCTATAATGGAGGAAAAGAAATCTTTGAAGAAAAATAGGAAGTTGAGGGCATCTCCACATTTTATGAAATTAGCTGGTAAATTAGTGAAATATAACCCTAGTTTTATTAGGAATGATGATGATGATTTTGAAGATTTACCAGAATTTAGGTGCGATTTGGGGCATGCAACCCCTCAATCTGTTGAAGCAATGCAAAATACCCATATTGAAGGAATGCAAAGTACCCATGTTGATAGAAGGACTCGTTCACATAGCGGGACTCCCAGCGATAGAGTAACGAGGTCACAAACTGCTCAGCGAGTAGTTGTTGAAAAAGGCACAAGTTCAAAAAGAAAGATCAAAATGGTGGGAAAGGATGTTGTGAAGGATAAGGGTAAAGGTTCTAAAAGGAAGGCTAAAACGGATGGGGATGATATTCTATCAAAAAAGAGAAAAGTTCATGTTGATCAAAAATATTCTAGCTCATCTGATTTGAAGGTATTTTCTAATGATATAACTCTGACTTGTGTGCGCTTAGTTTATTTTAGTATGTAAAAAATTTATCCAATATAGTAGTTATGTTCCAGATTTGAATATAAAATATATCATTCTTTTTCATATTGCATATAATTTGTATCAAGTCAATAAGTAATGTGCAATTTGTATATAAAGTGTATCATCTATCCACATAGTGTATAAGTAATGTTTAAAGTGCGTATTTGTGATTGTTATGAAGCTTATATATATTTATATTTTTATGTTGTCTGCAGCTTTGGGATTACTATGTTCCTTTGGGTGATCATTATAGTACTTGTATTAGTGTGCATACAAACTGCAGTATAGTGAAACATTGGAAAGATACTTTGGATGATCAGTAGATTGAGATGTTTAGAAGAATATGTTTTGGTTATTTTGTGGACTTGCCCGAATTTTTTATACAGAACCAACTTATTCATTCACTATTGCTTAGGGAAGTAGTGTCACCTAAAGATGATGAGTTATGGATTAAAGTGAATAGTACCAAGTTGCGCTTTGGACTTGCAGAGTTTTGTATTATCACAGGTTTAAAATTTAATGGTGATCCCAATAAAGATTATGAATCTGTCAAGTCGAGTCGGTTGATGGAATTGTACTTTCCAAGCATGTCGAAAGTGTCTAAGAAATTGTTAAGTGACTGTTTCTTAAAAAAGATGTGAAAATCTGATGAGGACGCATTAAATATTGCAGTATTGTATTTCATTCACAGTTTCCTATTTTCTATTATGAATGATGATTTGATAATAAAGAATAATTTTCTGTTGGTTGAATCTGGTGATTTTGAGACTTTCCCTTGGGGAAAAGTGATTTTTAATGCTACGTTGGAGTCAATGAAGGATAAGGTTCATAGCAGGAGAGAGATGTACCGATATGGTGGTTTGCCTTTGGCATTCCAGTATTGATTTTATGAATGTTGCCCCTATACTCACAAAAACCTCGCTTACCGGATTGGAGATCTTGTGCCACGCATACTAAACTGGACTGTAAAGAAGAAAGTGACCTTCAAGAGGTTGACGAAAGAATGTTTTCTTTTAAGTCAAGAGCAGGTAAAAAATATTTTTGTTTAGTTTACAACATTTTGTAGCAATACATATGAATCTACTTTTGATACATAAATTATGCATTTCTGATACATAAATTATATATTTCTAATACATAATATCAATTAACTGTATGATGTGTAGTTTCTGCAAGTAATATATTGGTTGTCTTTTATTTTTTAAAACTTTCATGATTGCTAAGTTTTTTTTATTTGTAGTTGGTGTTTGGTAACATTGCCCCAACAAATGTTGAACAAGCAAGGCTTGAATTGCATGATTTTGTCCCTGTGTATGAAGATCAAAATGCTGAAGTTAATCCAAGAGATAATGTTGATGATTTCAACACTCGACCTAAACAAATGCTAAGAAGCACCCCAAAAATAAGCTGGAATCACAACCTATCAACAATGAGAATATGGATCCACAGCCCAGTAACTTGAGTACAAGCGAGAATGAGCTGAAACTTCTGAGAAGTGAAATCAACAGGGTACAGTTCTATTTTGGCTTTGAGGAGTTCTGATAACTTAATTGATATTCAGTTTCACTTTTTCTTTTATAGGTAAACGACAAGGTTTCATCTTTGGAGCAGTTAATGATTACCTCATTTGAAAAGGTTTTTAAAGCTCTAGGTGAACGCGATGCTTTAAAGGTATTTTCATGACTATGCTTATTTGTTATTTTTACTTGTTACTATAATTTTTACAATTTTTTGTATATTTTTTTGAACAGGGTAATAGAAAAGAGGACGACCATCATGATAGTCATGGCCATTATAATACTGGTAATATTCATAAAGATTATTTTGGCGATAAGAAAATTGCAGAGAATAATTTTGGTAGTGAGGAAGTTATGGAGAGAAATATTGGCAGTGAGAAAGTTGTAAAGAAAAATATTGACACTGAGGTAAGTCTAGAGCAAATTGTTGATGTTATGGAGGGTGTGATGAAGGATTCTATAGAAGCTGGTAAAGGTAGTGAAGGAGTTGGGGATGACGAAGCCTTGATTGAGGATGCCGAGCCTAAAATCACTGCAATCACCCAGAAGTTTTGTGACAAGTTGTTGGTGGAGGATTCTGTACAAGTTATTGGTAAAACCAGCTGTGAGGAAGTTGGTGAGGACAATGGTTGGACTAGTGATGTTGAGGCTCAAATAACTACAATCACCCAAAAGTATTTCAATCAAAATATTGTACATGGTGATTGTATAGGAGTGGATACAAATATTGTTACTATGCAGGAAGATCGTATAGTTGTTGTTGATCCTGACACACCTGATATAATCCCTAGAGAAAGGAAACCAGTAGGGGTCATGAAGTCACAATTCATGAACAAATTTGACTCTGGTGGCACCATCCAAGTTGCTCAAGATAAGCCAACTAAGTCAAAGAAGCCCATCTTGACAAATAAGTCCATCTTCACTATAAAGTATCCTTTTCAGAAAAATGTTGACAATCCTGTTAATTTCAGAATATTGTGTAAGTGGAACACTTTCATCAATAGAGGCTTAAGGACTAATGCACCGTAGGTTTTATGTTTCAGTTTATTCTTTTTCTTTTTTTTTTCTTGTTTATTTTTCGTGTTTCATGTTATGAACCATATATTTTTATCCTGATTCATTAGGGACGGTGTTTATACAGAGATTAACAATAAGCTAAATAAAAGCTTTGAATTTGGAGTTGATGATATTGGAGAAAAAAAATGGTTTTTCACATTTGCATATCCCGGCCTACCCTTGTGTGATTCAGTAAGTCAACGTTATAATCTTTCTTCATATTTTCAGCATATTGATGTTAATTTGTTAGCATAATGTCACGACCTAATTTTTCTTCCGTTTGGTATCGTGATGGCACCTAGTCTTAGGGACTAGGTAAGCCTAACATTAATTGAAACAACATTCTTTAAATAACATCTAACGAGTGAAATAGAAATCTTTAACAATTCCCAAAATCGGTAGTACAAGTCATAAGCTTTACAGAGTTTGCTATCACTTCTAAATACAACTGTTCGGAAGTAAGTAAAAACAATATAAATACAAAATATGAAGGTGACTCCGAAGCTTGCGAACACAGCGGCATGTTTACCTTGAGTCTCCTCAGCAAGGATCCGCATAACTACTAACGATCGATACTTGGATCTGCACAAAAATGTACAGAAGAGTAGCATGAGCATACCATAGCGGTGCCCAGTAAGTATCAAGACTAACCTCGGTGGAGTAGTGACGAGGACTAGTCAAGACACCCACTAGTCTAATAAACTGAACAAGTATAAGTATAGGGATGGCAGAACATGACATCTATCTAAGGACCCCACGATATGGCTAACGACATAACAACTGCAATAAGGAAGGAAAGACAACAGGTAACAGCGGAACACCGGAATAAGACACAGAAGAATGAACGAAAGCACAACCCCAATCCGAATATCACAATACAGTAAAGGCAAGTAGTAACTCAGCAACTGTAATAGTTTTCACATCATGGCTCAGCCAACAAACCCCAATAAATTAGTCAAATCATTCAAGTGTAAACTTTCACCCGTAAGTTTTTAAATTGAGGTCTTTAGAATATAATCCTTTCCAATAAGAAATTTATTTATTTATTTATTTTGAAATATTCTTCCTTCAAATAAATATCTTTCAAATATAGTTCTTTCAAGATAAAAACCTTTCAAATATAAACTTTTCCAGTAATATCTTTCGAGTATAAGTCACCATGTGACACTTAAACATGGAAGATTAGCAGCTCCGAACACAGATATAACCACAGGGGAAATCTACCGGGATACCGTCCCGTAGTCCCGAATTAAATATGTAAGACATGGGGATCTCCCGGAATACGTCAGTAGTCCCAATTTAAATATGCAGTACTGGGGGATCTCCCGAAATACGTCCGTAGTCCCAAAGTAAATATGCAAAATAGGAGGATCTCCCGGAATACGTCCGTAGTCCCAATTTAAATATGCAGTGCTGGGGGATCTCCCAGAATACGTCTGTAGTCCTAAAGTAAATATGCAAGACAGGGGAATCTCCCGGAATACTTCCGTAGTCCCAATTTGAATATGCAGTGCTGGGGGATCTCCCGAAATACGTCAGTAGTCCCAATTTAAATATGCAGTGCTGGGAAATCTTCCGAAATACGTCCGTAGTTCCAATTTAAATATGCAGCGCAAACAACAGAGATAACAACTATAATATGACAGAAACCTCGTACATCACCACAACAAGTACAAAAGCAACAATGACAAAGATGCAAGGTACGGCGAGCAAATCAACTCAAGAACTTAAATCACAAGAACGGTAGAACTCATTCACAAGGAATTACCACAGTGAAGAATGTTAGGCACAAGGAGAATAACTTAACAAGGGAAAACAAAACAAAATATAACAACGATTACACAATATTCGATTCAACGATAAGAAGCTAACACGAGTCAAATAGTTCCAAATAATGGCAAGTCAACTAAGATATAGGTTATCTAAACTCCTTTTGAGGTTGAGCAATTACGAGGAATATTCAACAATTCAAGTAAGGATATGCAACGAAAGATAATCATAACTCCAATTAAGACTAAACAATTATAGGATGAGAAAATAATGATTTCAATTAAAGATAAGCAGTTATGAAAAATATAGCACGACGATAGAAGAGATAAAATCTTTGGTTACGTCGAATAAGGGTCAAATAGGCAGTAAGAGTGAATCCTAAAGCAATTATCTCTAATCAAAGCATGTAAAGGTGAAGCTAGAAAATAAGAATTCAAGCGTATCAAGAACAACATCATACACGGTGAATATAAGGACATAAGAACCCTAAAAGGCCAACTTTCCATAAATAAGTCTGAGCACGCACTTGCCACCTCGCGTACACAGACTACAATCAACATAGATGACTCAAATCCTAAGGGGTAGTTCCCCCACACAAGGTTAGGCAAGATACTTACCTCAAACTGCGCTCAATCAGTCAAGTAGTATGCCCTTTTCTCGATTTTCCGACTCCGATCGGCTCGAATCTAGTCATAATTAATTAGATTCAATCAATATAAATTGTAGGAATAAATTCCATATGAAAATACAAATTTTCTACAAAAATCTGAAATTTAACACAAAAATCGCCCGTGGGGCCCACATCTAGGAACTCGTCAAAAGTTACAAAATATGAACGTCCATTCCGATACGAGTTCAACCATACCAATTTCATTCAATTCCGATAAACACTCGACCTCCAAATCTCAAATTGAATCAAGAGGGTTTTCAAATCCAGCACCCCCAAAATTTCTTCTTCGCAAATGCGGGACTTTCTTATCGTTCGCGAAAAAGGAAACCAGACACTAGAAACTGCAGTTCCAAAACAGCTCCAAATGATCCGAAACCACCTCGAAACACACCCGAGGCCCCCGGGACCTCAACCGATCATACCAACCAGTCCCATAACATATTACGAACTTGCTCGAGGTCTCAAATCGCATCAAACAACATCAAAATGACGAATCGTACTTCAAATAAAAAATTCACGAACTTTGAACTTTCAAATTCTATAACTTGTGCCGAAACACATCAAATCAATCCGGAATGACTTCAAATTTTGTACACAAGTCATAAATGACATAACAGACCTATTCAAATTTTCAGAATCGAATTTCGGCCTCGATATCAAAAAGTCAACTCCCCGGTCAAACTTTCCAAAAATTAAATTTTTCGGCATTTCAAGCTTAATTCCACTACGAACCTCCAAAAAATTTTCCGGACACGCTCCTAAGTCCAAAATCACCATACGGAGCTATTAACATCATCAAAATTTCATTCCGGAGTCGTTTGCTCAGAAGTCAACTCTCCTGTCAACTTTTTCTATTTAAGCTTCAAATTAAGGATTGTTCTTTTAATTTAATTCCGAATCTTTAGTAAATCAAACTCGACCACACCTGCGGGTCATAATACATATTGCGAAGCTGCTCGAGACCTTAAGTCACTAAACGTGGCGTAAATTCTTAAAACGACAAGTCGGGTCATTACATTCTCCACCTCTTAAATAAACGTTCGTCCTCGAATGTTCTAAGAATTATTCTGAGATTACCAAATTGATGATTTTTACTTTTACACATATACTCGCGGTCGATTCCACGCTACCGCATTTGAGATAAGCGTGACAACATCATCTCATTTGAGATTATTTCTTTTATCCATACTTGAAAACTTTAAGGCCATTTTCTTACGCTCCAATATTTTCAAAAGGCCTGATTTCTCACAACAACGCACAGTATTAGTCTCAACTGGCTATAGCAACTCGTGCCTATGCACACATCAATTTTCTTGATAGTGTTGAAGTAATTCAAAACTTTCTTTGGGGTGCTGCATTATTCCTCACTTAGGATCATTCGCCCTCAAATACATAACATATTTATCTCTTCTTTTGCAATTCTCAATCCT
>AWOL01S0059896.1:0-17172 GCA_000715115.1 Nicotiana otophora
CGCAAAATATTTCTGCGGTCGCATAATCGACCGCAGATTTGCACCCACACCTGCCCAGCTTCTACCCGTTTTGCGACCATTATGCGGCCCGCAGAATGATTCTGCGATCGCAAAATGGTCCACAGAAATGTATCTTTCTGCCAAAATTTCCTTTACTCATCGGCTCATTGTTCAACCCAAAAAGACTTGTTCTACGGTCGCATAATGCACCGCAAAACAGTTATGCGGTCACATAATCGACCGCAAATTTGCACCCTCAACTGCCCAGCTTCTGCCCATTATGCGGCTAGTATGCGTCCCGCAGGGTGATTCCACGGCCGTAAAATGGATCGCAAAAATGCATATTTATGCCAAAATTTCCCTTAATTAGCAGCTCATTGTTCGACCCAAAAAGACTTGTTCTGCGGTCGCATAATGCACCGCAAAATAGGTCTATGGTCACATAATCGACCGCAGATTTGCACCCACACCTGCCCAGCTTATGCATATTCTACGGCCATTATGCATCTCGAAGAGTGATTTTGCGGCCGCAAAATGGATCGCAAAAATGCATATTTATGCCAAAATTTCCTTTACTCATCGGCTCATTGTTTAACGCAAAACGACTTGTTCTACGATCGCATAATGCTTCGTAAAATAGTTCTGTAGTCACATAATCGACTGCAGATTTGCACCCTCACCTGCCCAGCTTCTGCCCGTTTTGCGGCCATTATGTAGCTCGCAGAATGATTCTGATACCGCAAAATGGTCTGCAGAAAAATATCTTTCTGCAAAAACTTTCCTTTACTTATCGGCTCATTGTTCAACCCAAAAAGACTTGTTTTGCGATCACATAATGCACCGCAAAATATTTCTGCGGTCGCATAATCGACCACAGATGTGCACCCACACCTGCCCAGCTTCTACCCTTTTTGCGGCCATTATGCGGCCCGCAGAATGATTCCGCGACCGCAAAATGGTCCGCAAAAATGTATCTTTCTTCCAAAATTTCCTTTACTCATCGGCTCATTGTTCAACCCAAAAAGTCTTGTTTTGCGGTCGCATAATGCACCGCAAAAATAGTTGTGCAGTCGCATAATCGACCGCAGATTTGCACCCTCACCTGCCTAATTTCTACCCATTCTATGGCTAGTATGCAGCCCGCAGAGTGATTCCGCGGCCGCAAAATGGACCGCAAAAATGCATATTAATGAAAAAATTTCCTTTACTCATCGGCTCATTGTTCGACCCAAAAAGACTTGTTCTACGATCGCATAATGCTCCGTAAAATAGATCTGTGGTCACATAATCGACCGTAGATTTGCACCTTCACCTGCCCAGCTTCTGCCCATTTTGCGGTCATTATGGGGCTCGCAGAATGATTCTGATACCGCAAAATGGTCCGCAGAAATGTATCTTTCTGCAAAACAATTCCTTTACTTATCTTTTCATTGTTCAACCCCAAAAGACTTGTTCTGCGATCACATAATGCACCGCAAAATATTTGTACGGTCGCATAATCGACCGCAGATTTCCACCCACACCTACCCAGCTTTTTCCCATTCTATGACCATTATGCATCCCGCATAGTGATATTGCGGCCGCAAAATAGACCGCAGAAATGCAACTTTCTTCCAAAATGTCCTTTACTCATCCTCTCATTGTTCAACCATAAAAGAATTGTTTTGTGGTCGCATATTGCACCGCAAAACCGTTTTGCGGTTGCATAATCGACCGCAGATTTTCACCCTCACCTGGCGAGCTTCTGCCCATTCTGCGGCTAGTATGCGTCCCGCAGAGTGATTCTGCGGCCGCAAAATGGACCGTAAAAATGCATATTTATGCCAATATTTCCTTTACTCATTGGCTCATTGTTCGACCCAAAAAGCCTTGTTCTGCGGTCGCATAATACACCGCAAAATAGTTCTATGATCACAAAATCGACGGCAGATTTTCACCTTCACCTGCCCAGCTTCTGCCCGTTCTGCGGCTATTATGCGGCCCGCAGAATGATTCTGCGACCGCAAAATGGTCCGCAAAAATGTATCTTTCTGCAAAAAAATTCCTTTACTTATCGGCTCATTGTTCAACCCAAAAAGACTTGTTCTGCGATCACATAATGCACCGCAAAATATTTCTACGGTCGCATAATCGCAGATTTGCACCCACACCTGCCCATCTTCTACCCGTTTTGCGGCAATTATGCGGCCAACAGAATGGTTCTGCGATCGCAAAATGGTCCGCAAAAATGTATATTTATGCTAAAATTTCCATTATTTATCGGCTCATTGTTCAACCTAAAAAGACTTGTTCAGCGATTGCATAATGCACTGCAAAATATTTCAGCGGTCGCATAATCGACCGTAGATTTGTACCCACACCTGCCCAGCTTCTGCCCATTCTACGGCCATTATGCATCTCGTAGAGTGATTTTGCGGCCGTAAAATGAACCGCAGAAATGCAGCTTTCTATCAAAATTTCCTTTACTCATCGGCTCATTGTTCAACCAAAAAAGACTTGTTCTGTTGTCGTATAATGTACCGCAAAACAATTCTGCGCTCGCATAATCGACCGTAGATTTGCACCCTCATCTGCCCAGCTTCTGCCCATTCTACGGCTAGTATACGACCCGCAGAGTGATTCCGCGGCCGCAAAATGGACCGCAAAAATGCATATTTATGCCAAATTTCCTTTACTTATCGGCTCATTGTTCAACCCAAAAAGACATGTTATGCGATCGCATAATGCATCGCAAAATATTTATGCGGTCGCATTACCGACCGCAGATTTGCACCCACACCTGCCAGCTTCTTCCCATTCTACGTCTATTATGCATCCCGCAGAGTGATTCTGCGGCCGCAAAATGGACCGCAGAAATGCATCTTTCTGCCAAAATTTCCTTTACTCATCGGCTCATTGTTCAACCCAAAAAGACTTGTTCTGCGGTCGCGTAATGCACCGCAAAAACGTTTTGTGGTCAAATAATTGACCGCAGATTTGCACCCTCAACTGCCCAGCTTCTGCCCATTCTGCAGCTAGTATGCGTCTCACAGAGTGATTTCACTGCTACAAAATGGACCGCAAAAATACATATTTATGCAAAAATTTCCTTTACTCGTCGTCTCATTGTTCAACCCAAAAAGACTTGTTCTGTGATCGCATAATGCTCCGCAAAATAGTTCGGTGGTCACATAATCGACCGCAGATTTGCACCCTCACCTGCCCAGCTTCTGCCCGTTTTGCGGCCATTATGTGGCCCGTAGAATGATTCTACGACCGCAAAATGGTCCACAGAAATGTATCTTTCAACAAAAAATTTCCTTTACTTATCGGCTCAACGTTCAAGCCAAAAAGACTTGTTCTGTGATCGCATAATGCTCCGCAAAATAGTTCGGTGGTCACATAATCGACCGCAGATTTGCACCCTCACCTGCCCAGCTTCTGCCCGTTTTGCGGCCATTATGTGGCCCGTAGAATGATTCTACGACCGCAAAATGGTCCACAGAAATGTATCTTTCAACAAAAAATTTCCTTTACTTATCGGCTCAACGTTCAAGCCAAAAAGACTTGTTCTACGATCACATAATGCACTGTAAAATATTTCTGCAGTCGCATAATTGACCGCAGATTTGCACCCACACCTGCCCAGCTTCTGCCCGTTTTGCGGCCATGATATGGCCCGTAGAATGATTCTGCGACTGCAAAATGGTCCGCATAAATGTATCTTTCTGCCAAACGTTCCTATACTTATCGGCTCATTGTTCAACCCAAAAGGACTTGTTATGCGATTGCATAATGCACCGCAAAATATTTCTGTGATCGCATAATCGACCGCAGATTTGCACCCACACCTGCCAAGCTTCTGCCAATTCTGCGGCTAGTCTGCCTCCCGCAGAGTGATTCCGCGGCAGCAAAATGGACTACAAAAATGCATATTTGTGCCAAATTATCCTTTACTCATCGGCTCATTAGTCAACCCAAAAAGACTTGTTCTGCGGTCGCATAATGCACCGCAAAACAGTTCTGTGTTCGTATAATCGACCGCAGATTTGCACCATCACCTGCCCAGCTTCTGCCCATTCTACGGCTAGTATGCGGCCCGTAGAGTGAATCCGCGGCCGCAAAATGGACCGCAACAATGCATATATATGCCAAAATGTTCTTTACTTATCGACTCATTGTTCAACCCAAAAAGACTTGTTCTGCGATCGCATTATGCACCGCAAAATAATTCTACGGTCGATTAGCAGAATCGACCGCAGATTTGCACCCACATCTGCCCAGCTTCTCCAAATTCTACGACCATTATGCATCCCGCAGAGTGATTCTGAGGTCGCAAAATGGACCGTAGCAATGCATCTTTCTGTCAAAATTTCCTATACTCATCGTCACATTGTTCAACCCAAAATTACTTGTTCTTCGGTCGCATAATGCACCGCAAAATAGTTTTGCGGTCGCATAATCGATCGCAGATTTGCACCCTTACCTGCCCAGCTTCTGCCCATTCTGCAGCTAGTATGCGTCCCGCAGAGTGATTCCGCCGGTGCTAAATGGACCGCAAAAATGCATATTTATGCCAAACTTTCCTTTACTCATCGGCTCATTGTTCAACCCAAAATGACTTGTTCTACGGTCACATAATGTACCGCAAAATAGTTCTGTGGTCACATAATCGACCGCAGATTTACACCCTCACCTGCCCAGCTTCTGCCCATTCTATGGCTAGTATGCGGCCCGCAGAGTGATTCTGCGGCAGCAACATGGACCGCAAAAATGCATATTTATGCCAAAATTTCCTTTACTTATCGGCTCATTGTTTAACCCAAAAAGACTTGTTATGCGATCGCATAATACACTGCAAAATATTTCTGCGGTCGCATAATCGACCGCAGATTTGCACCCTCACCTGCCATGCTTCTACCCGTTTTGCGGCCATTATGCGGCCCGCACTATGATTCTGCGGCCGCAAAATAGACCGCAAAAATGCATATTTATGCCAAAATTTCCTTTACTCATCGTCTCATTGTTCAACCCAAAAAGACTTGTTATGCGGTCGCATAATGCACCGTAAAACAGTTTTGTAGTGTGTAATCGACCGAAGATTTGCACCCTCACCTGCCCAGCTTCTGCCCATTCTACAGCTAGTATGCGACCCGCAGAGTGATTCCGCGGCCACAAAATGGACCGCATAAATCCATATTTATGCAAAATTTCCTTTAATCATTGGCTCATTGTTCAACCCAAAAAGACTTGTTATGCGGTCGCATAATGCACCGTAAAACAGTTTTGTAGTGTGTAATCGACCGAAGATTTGCACCCTCACCTGCCCAGCTTCTGCCCATTCTACAGCTAGTATGCGACCCGCAGAGTGATTCCGCGGCCACAAAATGGACCGCATAAATCCATATTTATGCAAAATTTCCTTTAATCATTGGCTCATTGTTCAACCCAAAAAGACTTGTTCTACGATCGCATAATACACCGCAAAATATTTCTGCGGTCGTATAATCGACCGCAGATTTGCACCCACACCTGCCCAGATTCTGCCCATTCTACGGCTATTATGCTTCCCGCAGAGTGATTCTGCGACCACATAATGGACCGCAGAAATGCATATTTATTCCAAAATTTACTTTACTCATCGTCTCATTGTTCAACCCAAAAAGACTTGTTCTGCGGTCGTATAATGCACCGTAAAACAGTTTTGTGGTGCATAATCGACCGCAGATTTGCAACCTCACCTTCCCAACTTCTGCCCATTCTGCGGGTAGAATGCGACCCGCAGAGTGATTCCGCGGCCTCAAAATAGACCGCAAAAATGCATATTTATGCCAAAATTTCCTTTACTCATCGGCTAATTATTTAACCCAAAAAGACTTGTTATGCGATCGCATAATGCACCGCAAACTAGTTATGCGGTTCATAATCGACCGCAGATTTGCACCCTCACCTGGCCAGCTTCCGTCCATTCTACAGCTAGTATGTGTCCCGCAGAGTGATTCCGCGGCCGCAAAATGGACCGCAAAAATGCATATTTATGCCAATATTTCCTTTACTCATCGACATATTGTTCAACCCAAAAAGACTTGTTATGCGATCGCATAATGCACCCTAACCTGCCCAGCTTCTGCCCATTCTATGGCCATTATGTATCCCGCAGAGTGATTCTGCGGCCGTATAATGGACCGCAAAAATGCAAATTTATGCCAAAATTTCCTTTACTCATCGGCTCGTTGTTCAACCCAAAATGACTTGTTCTGCGATCGCATAGTGCGCCGCAAACTATGTCTACGGTCGCATAATCGACCGCATATTTGCACCCACACCTGCCCAGCTTCTGCCCATTTTACGGCCATTATGCTTCCCGCATAGTGATTCTGCGACCGCATAATGGACTGTAGAAATGCATATTTCTGCCAAAATTTCCTTTGATCGGCTCATTGTTCAACCCAAAAAGACTTGTTCTACGGTCGCATAATGCACCGCAAAATAGTTTTGCGGTCATATAATCGATCGTAGATTTGCACCCTTACCTGCCGAGCTTCTGTCCATTTTGTGGCTAGTATGGCGCTCGCAGAGTGATTACGCGGCCGTAAAATGGACCGAAAAAATGTATATTTATGCCAAAATATCCTTTACTCATCGACTCATTGTTCAACCCAAAAAGAATTGTTCTGCAGTCGCATAACACACCGCAAAATAGTTCTTCGGTCACATAATCGACCGCAGATTTGCACCCTCACCTGCCCAGCTTCTGCCCGTTCTGCGGCCATTATGCATCTCGCAGAGTGATTCTGTGGCCGCAAAATGGACCGCAGAAATGCATATTTATTCCAAAATTTACTTTACTCATCGTCACATTGTTCAACCCAAAAAGACTTGTTCTGCGGTCGCATAATGCTCCGCAAAATAGTTTTGTGGTCACATAATCGACCGCAGATTTGCACCCTCACCTGCCCAGCTTCTGCCCGTTCTGGGGCCATTATACGGCCCGCAAAATCACTCTGTGGGCCGCATAATGGCCGCAGAAATGCATCTTTCTACAAAAATTTCCTTTACTCATCGGCTCGTTGTTCTACCCAAAAGACTTGTTCTGCGGTCGCATAATGCTCCGCAAAATAGTTTTGTGGTCACATAATCGACCGCAGATTTGCACCCTTACCTGCCCAGCTTCTGCCCGTTCTGCGGCCATTATGCATCTCGCAGAGTGATTCTGTGGCCGCAAAATGGACCGCAGAAATGCATCTTTCGGCCAAAATATCCTTTAGTCATCGACTCATTGTTCAACCTAAAATGACTTGTTCTACGGTCGCATAATGCACCGCAAAACAGTTCTGCGATCGCATAATCGAATGGACAGAAGCTGGGCAGGTGTGGGTGCAAATCTGCGATCGATTATGCACCGCAGGACTATTTTGCGGTGCATTATGCGACCGCAGAACAAGTCTTTTTGGGTTACACAATGAGCCGTTGAGTAAAGGAAATTTTGGCAGAAAGATGCATTTCTGCAGTCCATTTTGCGGTCGTAGAATCACTATGCAGGATGCATAATGGACATAGAATGGGCAGAATCTGGGCACGTGTTGGTGCAAATCTGCGATCGATTATGGGACTGCAGAAATATTTTACGGTGCATTATTCGATCGCAGAACAAGTCTTTTTGGGTTGAACAATGAGCCGATAAGTAAAGGAAATTTTGGCATAAATATGCATTTTTGCGGTCCATTTTGCGGCCGCCGAATCACTCTATGAGCCGCATACTAGCCGTAGAATGGGCAGAAGCTGGGCAGGTGAGGGTGAAAATCTGTGGTCGATTATACGACCGCAGAACTGTTTTGCAGTGCATTATGTGACCGCAGAACAAGTCTTTTTGGGTTGAACAATGAGCCGATGAGTAAGGATTTTTGGGCAGAAAAATGCATTGTTGCGGTCCATTTTGCGGCCGTAGAATCACTCTATGGGATGCATAATGGTCGTAAAATGGGCAGAAGCTGGGCAGGTGTGGGTGCAAATCTGCGGCCGATTATGCGACCGCAGAAATATTTTGCAGTACATTATGCGATCGCAGAACAAGTCTTTTTGGGTTGAACAATGAGCCGATACGTACAGGAAATTTTGGCATATATATGCATTTTTGCGGTCCATTTTGCGGCCGCGGATTCACTCTACGGGCCGCATACTAGCCATAGAATAGGCAGAAGCTGGGCAGGTGATGGTGCAAATCTGCGGTCGATTATACGAACACAGAACTGTTTTGCGGTGCATTATGCGACCGCAGAACAAGTCTTTTGGGGTTGAATAATGAGCCGATGAGCAAAGGAAATTACCGATGAGCAAAGGAAATTTCTGCAGAAAGATGCATTGCTGCGGTCCATTTTGCGGCCGCAGCATCACTCTGCGGGATGCATAATGGCCGTAGAATGGGCCGAAGCTGGGCAGGTGTGGGTGCAAATCAGCGGTCAATAATGCGACCGCAGAAATATTTTGCGGTGCATTATGCGATCGCATAACAAATCTTTTTGGGCAGGTGAAAGTTGTGCTGGCAGAATCACTCTGCGGGATGCATAATGGTCGTACAATGGGCAGAAGCTGGGCAGGTGTGGGTGCCAATCTGCGGTCGATTATGCGACCGCATAACTGTTTTGCGGTGCATTATACGATCGCAGAATAAGTCTTTTTGGGTTGAACAATGAGCCGATAAGTAAAGAAGATTTTGGCAGAAATATACATTTCTGCGGACCATTTTGCAGTCGCAGAATCATTCTACGGGCCGCATAATGGCCGCAGAACGGGCTAAACTATGAGCCGCTAAAATGCATCTTTCTGCCAAATGCATCGGCCATTATGCTTCCCAAAGAGTGATTCTATGGCCGCAAAATGGTCCGCAGAAATGTATCTTTCTGCCAAAATGTCCTTTACTTATCGGCTCATTGTTCAACCCAAAAAGACTTGTTCTGAGATAGCATAATGCACCGCAAAATATTTCTGCGGTCGCATAATCGACCGCAAATTTGCACCCACACCTGCCCAGCTTCTGCCCACTCTAGTGCCATTATGCATCCCGCAGAGTGATTCTGCGGCCGTAAAATGGACCACAGAAATGCATCTTTCTTCCAAAATTTCCTTTACTCATCGGCTCATTGTTCAACCAAAAAAGACTTGTTATGTGGTCGCATAATGCACCGCAAAATAATTTTGCGGTCGCATAATCGACCGCAGATTTGCACCATCACCTGCCCAGCATCTGCCCATTCTACGGCTAGTATGCGGCCCGCAGAGTGATTCCACGGCCGCAAAATGCACCGCTAAAATGCATATTTATGCCAAAATTTCCTTTAGTTATCGGCTCATTGTTCAACCCAAAAAGTCTTGTTATGCGATCGCATAATGCACCGATAAATAGTTCTACGGTCAATAATCGACCGCAGATTTGCACGCTCACCTGCCCAGCTTCTTCCCGTTCTGCGGCCATTATGCGGCCCGCAAAATCGCTCTGCGGGCCGCATAATGGCCGAAAAAATGCATCTTTCTGCCAAACTTTCCTTTACTCATCGGCTCATTGTTCAACCAAAAAAAACTTGTTCTGCGGTAGCATAATGCATCACAAAATAATTCTGTGATCACATAATCGACCGCAGATTTGCACCCTCACCTGCCCAGCTTCAGCCCGTTCTATGGCATTTATGCGGTCTGCAGAATTATTCTGTGACCGCAAAATGGTCGGCATAAATGTATCTTTCTGCCAAAATTTCCTTTACTTATCGGCTCATTGTTCAACCCAAAAGACTTGTTCTGCGATCGCATAATGCACCGTAAAATATTTCTTCGGTAGCATAATCGACCGCAGATTTGCAGACACACATGCCCAACTTCTGCGCATTCTAGGGCCATAATGCTTCCCGCAGAGTGATTCTGCGGCCGCATAATGGACCGCAGAAATGCATATTTCTACCAAACTTTCCTGTACTCATCTGCTCATTGTTCAACCCAAAAAGACTTGTTCTGCGATTTAATAATGCACCGCAAAATAATTTTGCGGTCACATAATCGATCGTAGATTTGCACCCTCACCTGTCCAGCTTCTGCCCGTTGTGCGGCCATTATGCGGCCCGCAGAATGATTCTACGACCGCAAAATGGTCCGTAAAAATGTATCTTTCTGCCAAAATTTCCTTTACTTATCGGCTCTTTCTTTGACCCAAAAATACTTTTTCTGCGATCGCATAATGCACCGCAAAACATTTATGCGGTCGCATAATCAACTGCAGATTTGCACCGACACCTGCCCAGCTTCTACCCATTATACGTCCATTATGCATCCCGCACAGTGATTTTGCGGCCGCAAAATGGACCGTAGAAATGCATCTTTCTGCCAAAATTTCCTTTACTCATCGGCTCATTGTTCAACCTAAAAAGTCTTGTTCTACGGTTGCATAATATACCGCAAAACAGTTCTGCGGTTGCATAATCGACCGCAGATTTACACCCTCACCTACCCATTCTACAGCTAGTATGTGGCTCGTAGAGTGATTCCGCGGCCGCAAAATGGACCGCAAAAATGCATATTTATGCCAAAATTTCCTTTACTTATCGGCTCATTGTTCAACCCAAAAAGACTTATTCTGCAATCGCATAATGCACCGCAAAATATTTCTGCGGTCGCATAATAGATCGCAGATTTGCACCTACACCTGCCCAGCTTCTGCCCATTATACGTCCATTATGCATCCCGCAGAGTGATTTTGCGGCCGCAAATTGGACCGTAGAAATGCATCTTTCTGCCAAAATTTCCTTTACTCATCGGCTCATTGTTCAACCCAAAAAGACTTGTTCTGCGGTCGCATAATGCATCGCAAAAATAGTTCTGCTGTCGCATAATCGACTGCAGATTTGCACCCTCACCTGCCCAGCTTCTGCCCATTATACGTCCATTATGCATCCCGCAGAGTGATTTTGCGGCCGCAAATTGGACCGTAGAAATGCATCTTTCTGCCAAAATTTCCTTTACTCATCGGCTCATTGTTCAACCCAAAAAGACTTGTTCTGCGGTCGCATAATGCATCGCAAAAATAGTTCTGCTGTCGCATAATCGACTGCAGATTTGCACCCTCACCTGCCCAGCTTCTGCCCATTCTATGGCTAGTATGCGGCCCACAGAGTGATTCCGCGGACGTAAAATGGTCCGCAGAAATGTGTATTTCTGCCAAACTTTCCTTTACTTATCGGCTCATTGTTCAACCCAAAAAGACTTATTCTGCGATCGCATAATGCACCGAAAAATAGTTATGCAGTCGCATAATCGACCGCAGAGTTGCACCCACACCTGCCCAGCTTCTGCACATTCTACGGCCATTATGCATCCCGTAGATTGATTTTGCGGCCGCAAAATTGACCTCAGAAATGCATCGTTCTGCCAAAATTTCCTTTACTCATCGGCTCATTGTTCAACCCAAAAAGACTTGTTCTACAGTCGCATAATGCACCGCAAAACAGTTCTGCGGTCGCATAAACGACCGCAAATTTGCACCCTCACCTGCCCAGCTTCTGCCCATTCTACGGCTAGTATGCGACGCATAGAGTGATTCCGCGGACGCAAAATGGACCGCAAAAATGCATATTTATTCCAAAATTTCCTTTACTTATCGGCTCATTGTTCAACCCTAAAAGACTTGTTCTGCGATCGCATAATGCACCATAAACTATTTCTGCGGTCGCATAATCGACCGCAGATTTTCACCTACACCTGCCCATTCTACGGCCGTTATGCATCCCGCAGAGTGATTTTGCAGCCGCAAAATGGACAACAGAAATGCATCTTTCTGCCAAAATTTTCTTTACTTATCGGCTCATTGTTCAACCCAAAAAGACTTGTTCTGCGATAGAATAATGCACCGCAAAATATCTCTGTGGTCGCATAATCGACCGCAGATTTGCACCCACACCTGCCCACCTTCTGCCCATTCTACGACCATTATGCATCTCACAGAGTGATTTTGCAGCCGTAAAATGGACCGCAAAAATGCATCTTTCATCCAAAATTTCCTTTACTTATCGGTTCATTGTTCAACCCAAAAAGACTTGTTCTGCGATCGCATAATGCATCGCAAAATATTTTTGCGGTCGCATAATCGACCGCAGATTTGCACCCACACCTGCCTAGCTTCTGCCCATTCTACGGCCATTATGCATCCCGCAGAATGATTCTCCGACCGCAAAATGGACCGCAAAAATGCATCTTTCTGCCAAATTTTCCTTTAATCATCGGCTCGTTGTTCAACCCAAAAAGACTTGTTCTGCGATCGCATAATGCACCGCAAAATATTTCTGCGGTCGCATAACCGATCGCAGATTTGCACCCACACCTGCCCAGCTTCTGCCCATTCTATGGCCATTATGCATCCCGCAGAGTGATTATGCGGTCGTAAAATAGACCGCAAAAATGTAACTTTCTGCCAAAATTTCATTTAGTCATCGGCTCATTGTTCAACCCAAAAAGACTTGTTCTGCGGTCGCATATTGCACCGCAAAATAATTCTGCGGTCGCATAATCGACCGCCGATTTGCACCCTCACTTGCCGAGCTTCTGCCCATTCTGCGGCTAGTATGCGGCCCGCAAAGTGATTCCACGGCCTCAGTATGGACCGCAAAAATGCATATTTATGCCAAAATTTCCTTTGCTCATCGGCTCATTGTTCAACCCAAAATACTTATTCTGCGGTCGCATAATGCAATGCAAAAACATATTGCGGTAGCATAATCTACCGTAGATTTGCACCCTCACCTGCCCAGCTTCTGCCCATTCTGCGGCCATTATTAGGCCCACATAGTGATTTTACGACCGCAAAATGGACCGTAGAAATATATTTTTCTGCCAAAATATACTTTACTCATCGGCTCATTGTTCAACCCAAAAAGACTTGTTCTGCGGTCGCATAATGCACCGCAAAATAATTTAGCGGTCGCATAATCGACCGCAGATTTGCACTCTCACCTGCCTAGCTTCTGCCCATTATGCGGCTCGTAGAGTGATTCCGCGGCCGCAAAATGGACCGCAGAAATGCATCTTTCTTCCAAAATTTCTTTTACTCATCGGCTCATTGTTCAACCCAAAAAGGCTTGTTCTGCGATCACATAATGCACCGCAAAAGAGTTCTGCGGTTGCATAATCGACCTAGATTTGCACCCTCACTTGCCTAGCTTCTGCCAATTCTGCAGCCATTATGCGGCCCACAGAGTGATTCTGCAGCCTCAAAATGGACCGTACAAATGCATCTTTTTGCCAAAATTTCCTTTATTCATCGGCTCATTGTTCAACCCAAAAAGACTTGTTGTGAGGTTGCATAATGCACCGCAAAACAGTTCTGCGGTCGCATAATCGACCGTAGATTTGCACCTTCACCTGCCCAGCTTCTGCCCATTATGCGGCCATTATGCGTAAAGTGATTCTGCTGCCGTAAAATGGACCGCAAAAATGCATCTTTCTACCAAAATTTCCTTTACTCATCGGCTCATTGTTCAACCCAAAATGACTAGTTCTGCGGTTGCATAATGCACCGCAAAACAGTTATGCTGTCGCATAATCGACTGCATATTTGCACCTTAACCTGCCTAGCTTCTGCCCATTATGCGTCCCACTGAGTGATTTTGTGGCCGCACAATAGACCATAAAAATGCATCTTTCTGCCAAAATTCCCTTTACTTATCGGCTCATTGTTCAACCCAAAACGACTCGTTCTGCGATCGCATAATGCATCGGAAAATAGTTCTGCGGTCGCATAGTCGACCGCAGATTTGCACCCACACTTGCCCCGCTTCTGCCCATTCTACGACTATCATGCGGCCCGCAGAGTGATTCTGTGGCCGCAAAATGGACCGCTGAAATGCATCTTTGTGCCAAAATTTCCTTTACTCATCGGCTCATTGTTCAACCCAAAAAGACTTGTTCTGCGGTCGCATAATGCACCGCAAAATAATTTAGCGGTCGCATAATCGACCGCAGATTTGCACTCTCACCTGCCTAGCTTCTGCCCATTATGCGGCTCGTAGAGTGATTCCGCGGCCGCAAAATGGACCGCAGAAATGCATCTTTCTTCCAAAATTTCTTTTACTCATCGGCTCATTGTTCAACCCAAAAAGGCTTGTTCTGCGATCACATAATGCACCGCAAAAGAGTTCTGCGGTTGCATAATCGACCTAGATTTGCACCCTCACTTGCCTAGCTTCTGCCAATTCTGCAGCCATTATGCGGCCCACAGAGTGATTCTGCAGCCTCAAAATGGACCGTACAAATGCATCTTTTTGCCAAAATTTCCTTTATTCATCGGCTCATTGTTCAACCCAAAAAGACTTGTTGTGAGGTTGCATAATGCACCGCAAAACAGTTCTGCGGTCGCATAATCGACCGTAGATTTGCACCTTCACCTGCCCAGCTTCTGCCCATTATGCGGCCATTATGCGTAAAGTGATTCTGCTGCCGTAAAATGGACCGCAAAAATGCATCTTTCTACCAAAATTTCCTTTACTCATCGGCTCATTGTTCAACCCAAAATGACTAGTTCTGCGGTTGCATAATGCACCGCAAAACAGTTATGCTGTCGCATAATCGACTGCATATTTGCACCTTAACCTGCCTAGCTTCTGCCCATTATGCGTCCCACTGAGTGATTTTGTGGCCGCACAATAGACCATAAAAATGCATCTTTCTGCCAAAATTCCCTTTACTTATCGGCTCATTGTTCAACCCAAAACGACTCGTTCTGCGATCGCATAATGCATCGGAAAATAGTTCTGCGGTCGCATAGTCGACCGCAGATTTGCACCCACACTTGCCCCGCTTCTGCCCATTCTACGACTATTATGCGGCCCGCAGAGTGATTCTGTGGCCGCAAAATGGACCGCTGAAATGCATCTTTGTGCCAAAATTTCCTTTACTCATCGGCTCATTGTTCAACCCAAAAAGACTTGTTCTGCGGTCGCATAATGCACCGCAAAATAGTTTTGCGGTCGCATAATCGACCGCAGATTTGCACCCTCACCTGCCCTGCTTCCGCCCATTATGCGGCGCGCAGAGTGATTCTGTGCTTGCAAAATAGACCGCAGAGTGATTCGGCACCATAAAATCTTAATTTCCTTACCAAAAATTCTCCTGGGTCGTTACACATTAATCCACATCTGGTCAACTTTTTCAAGTTAAGTTCTAAACCTTGGAACCATGTTCCAATTCATTTCAAAATCTCACCGGACCCAAACCATTACCCCGGCAAGTCATATAAAAACTGTAAAGCACAAATTGAGCAGTAAATGGGGAAACAGGGTTTTAATACTCAAAACGACCGGCCGGGTCGTTACATTCTCCCCCACTTAAACATACGTTCGTCCTCGAACGTGCCAAGTGTTGTTTCCAAGCCATCAAATCCAAAATTTAACAACGTGAAAGATCCTTTAAAACATTCATTCTCGAGACTGTATGTCACATCAAAATGAAAATCAAGCACCCAATGGCGTCTCCTTTACATTTCAAGGAAACACTTCTCGTCATATTCAAACCATCTTAACACATCTTGCAGTTACATCAAACTTATCATATAGCCATTTAATCGTGCATCGAGCCACAAATTCCACTCGTAGGGACATTACCGGATATGAGTCCAAATGTACAAGTTACAACTGAAGCTACCGAGCTTAAGATGCGGTCTAAACCTGGCCTCAAGTCCTCCAGAATGGCCCATCACCAAAACACATAATACACATCTCGAACCTCGTTCATAGAATACTTGCTCATGACTTGTAGAACCTATGAACCTAGAGCTCTGACACCACTTTGTCACGACCCATAATCTGACTAGTCATGATGGCACCTAACCTAACCCGCTAGGTAAGCCAATTATCAAATATCCAATTCCAATAACAATTATTGAAGTAATTTAAGTAAAGAAAAATCTTAATCTTATACATTCCACAAGAACTGGTAGTACAAATCATGAGCTTCTAAGAATAGAGTATACAAAGCTGGTATGAAGTAAATACATCATCTGTTTGAAAAGTACATAAACAGAGTTTTATGAATCTAAGACTACCATGAACAAAAGGCAGCAACAACCGGAACGCAGGTACATCTTCAGACCCAACTCCCAACGAACACAGCAACATCAACAGTCAACATCTACACGCAAGGTGCAGAAGTGTAGTATGAGTACAACCGACCCCATGTACTCAATAAGTAACAAACCTAACCTTAGGTTGAAAGTAGTGACGAGCTTGTACCAAGGTCAGAGTCCAACTTCCATAACCAATAATAGTTCATAACAATATAAAACAAGTAATACCAGAAATAACTCAGAAATAAAATGCTCGACAAAATCATGATTTCTAAAAAAACTAGTTCTGCCTTTCAAGTATATCAGTGAAAAATGCAAATCATTTACCGTTGTTGCCAAAAATATGGGTAAGTTTGAAAACCATAATTTTTCCCAAAAATCCTTTCCACAATAAATAAGATGTTTCATTTTCTTTCCAGAAATCCAGTGAACAATGCATCACTATGCCCATATGCCAATATGTGTGAGAAGTCATGAATGACGTGATATCGTACAGCATGAGAAAAATACATCTCTATGCATGTATGTCATGTGTGCATGTCAATGCAATGTATCCCAGAGACAAACTCATGTACTCACACTCTCAGAGTACTCAATTTCACTTTCTCACACATTTCACTCATCATGCCCAATCACTCGTTACTGTATATGGCCAATTCGGCCTAAGGAAGATCCATCCTGGAATATACACATCAACTGATCATTAGTCACTCAGTACCGAGTAGGGCCAATCCAGCCTACGGAGAAGATCCATCTCCAGGTATATAATACTTCAGACAAGATCCATGTCCAGGGAATAACCATCTCTCAATAATATCAATCGCGCTTACTGGGGATGTGTGCAGACTCTGGAGGGGCTCCTTCAGCCCAAGCGCTATAAACCGCACGGACAACTCACGTGTTGTACGGAAAACTCATGTGCTATAGTACAAATATCTAGATCCGCATGGACAACTCACGTGCTACGTGAATAACTCACGTGCTATATAAAGCCTATAAGTCCTGCTGCAGGCGGGCAGCCCCGATCCACATAATAATAATAATAATAATAATAATAATAATAATAATAATAATAATAATAATAATAATAATAATAA
>AWOL01S0059897.1:8831-25696 GCA_000715115.1 Nicotiana otophora
GACCAGCTCAGGTTCCGGAGGAGTTCATTGCCACCCTAGTACTTCAGGACGCTTTGGTCCGTTTGGTGGGCCTTATGGAGAGTGTGGCCCAGACGGGCGCATTTCCCATGGCACCAGCAGTCTCTCAGGCTCGAGGAGGAGCCCAGACTCCCACTACTCCCGCTCCGGAGCAGATAGCTCCCCAGTATTAGGCTCCAGTAGCCCAGCCAGTCGGAGTAATTCAGCCGGTTGTTGCAGCACAGGTCGGAGATGGGCCAGCTATGTCTTCTGAGGCTTTGTGGATGTTGGACAGGTTTACCAAGCTCTTCCCTATTCACTTTAGTGGTGCTCCTTCAGAGGATCCCCAGGAGTATCTTGACAGCTGTCACGAGGTTTTACGGAACATGGGTATAGTGGAGACCTATGGGGTCGATTTTACTGCATTTCAGATGACTGGTTCCGCCAAGAAATGGTGGAGAGATTATTTGTTGACCACACCAACTGGGTCGCCTGCTCTTACTTGGGACCAGTTCTCTCAGCTCTTCATAGAGAAGTTTCTGCCTATCACATTGAGAGAGGAGCATCATCGTCAGTTTGAGCGTCTCTAGTAGGGCAGTATGACTGTTACTCAGTATGAGACCCTTTTTGTGGACTTGGCCCGTCATGTTATTCTTCTGCTTTCCACCGAGAGAGAGAGGGTGAGGAGGTGTATTGATGGACTTGCTCAGCCTATCAGATTGCAGATGGCTAAGGAGACTGGAGTGAAATTTCTTTTCAGGCAGATGCTAATGTCGCCAGACGAGTCGATATGGTTCTCGCTCAGGCAGGTCAGGGGTCTGACAAGAGACCTCGTTACTCCGGTGAGTTCATTGGTGCCTCATCTAGAGGCAGGGGTACTTTTGGTAGAGGTCATCCTCCCAGGCCGTTTTATTCAGCACTCCAGGCATCCCACAGTGCCTCGAGTGGTCGTGGTCCTCATATGCCTTATTCCAACCAGCTAGCCTATAGTGTATCATCAGCTCCTATTAGTGCACCTTCACTCCAAAGTTATCAAGGTGGTTACTCAGGTTGACATGGTCAGGTTCAGGGTCAGGAGTCACAGCAGCCGAGGTTATGTTATACTTGTGGTGATCTGAGGCACATTGCTAGATTTTGCCCTCGGGCAACGGGCAACTCACAGTATTAGAGTTCTCGTGCCATGGTTCCGGCACCAGTTACTGCACCACCTGCTCAGCCAGCCAGAGGCAGGGGTTAGGAAGCTAGAGGTAGAGGCCAGACTGTTAGAGGTAGAGGTCAGGCCGTTAGAGGTGGAGACCAGCCAGCAAGAGACCGTCCCATGGACGTAGTTCAGGTGGTGGGGCCCAGCCCTGGTGTAATGATTTTCCAGCCAGGCCTGAGGCTGAGTCATCTGATGCTGTTATCACAGGTACTGTTTCAGTTTACAGTAGAGATGCTTCAGTTCTATTTGATCTGGGATCTACTTACTCCTATGTGTCATCCTATTTTGCTTCATATTTGGTTGTGCCCTGTGATTCTTTGAGTTCTCCTGTGTATGTGTCCACGCCAGTGGAGGATGCTATTATTGTAGACCGTGTTTATCGTTCGTGTGTGGTCACCATTGGGAGTCTTGAGACTCGTGTAGATCTTCTACTTCTCGGTATGGTTGATTTTGATGTCATACTTGGTATGAATTGGCTGTCACCTTACCATGTTATATTAGATTGTCACGCCAAGACGGTGACCTTAGCCTTGCAGGGGTTGCCTCGATTAGAGTGGAGAGGGACTCTTGGTCCTTCTACCAGCAGGGTTATCTCTTATGTGAAGGCTCGGCATATGGTCGAGAAGGGGTGTCTATCTTATTTGGCTTATGTCCGCGATTCTAGTACGGAGGTTCCTTCCATCGATTCAGTGCCGGTTGTTCGTGAGTTTCCAGAGGTGTTTCCTGCAGACCTGCCGGGGATGCCACCCGACTGGGATATTGATTTCTGCATTGATTTGTCTCCAGACACTCAGCTCATTTCCATTCCGCCATACCCCATGGCACCGCCAGAGTTGAAAGAATTGAAGGAACAATTACAAGATTTGATTAATGAGGGCTTCATTAGACCTAGTGTCTCACCTCGAGGTGCACCTGTGTTGTTTGTGAAGAAGAAAGATGGATCGATGAGGATGTGTATAGATTATCGGCAGTTGAACATAGTCACCATCAAGAACAAGTGCCCATTGCCGAGGATTGATGATTTATTTGATCAGCTTCAGGGTGCCCAGGTGTTTTCGAAGATTAATTTGAGATCTGGCTACCATTAGTTGAGGATTAGGGCATCCGATGTCCATAAGATAGCTTTTCGGACTCGGTATGGGCATTATGAGTTTCTAGTTATGTCATTTATGCTGACAAATGCCCCAACAACATTCATGGATTTGATGAACCGGGTGTTCAAGCCCTACTTGGATTCTTTTGTGATTGTATTTATTGATGATATCTTGGTCTACTCCCACAGCCAAGAGGAGCACGAGCAGCACCTTCAGATAGTTCTTTAGACTCTGAGAGACAGCTAGTTATATGTTAAGTTCTCAAAATGCGGGTTTTGGTTGAGTTCAGTTGCTTTCTTAGGTCACGTTGTATCATCAAAGGGTATTCAGGTGGATCCTAGGAAGATTGAGGTAGTTTAGAACTGGCCTAGACCCACATCAGCTACAGAGATCCGTTGTTTCCTGGGTTTGGCGGGCTACTACCATCGATTTGTAGAGGGGTTTTCATCCATAGAAGCCCCGTTGACCAGGTTGACCCAGAAGGGTGCCCTGTTCAGGTGGTCAGACGAGTGTGAGGCGAGCTTCCAAAAGCTCAAGATAGCTTTGACTTCGGCACCGGTATTGGTGTTACCCACAGGTTCAGGATCTTATGCGGTATATTGTGACGCATATCGTATTGGTCTGGGTGCGGTATTGATGCATGGTGGAAAGGTTATTGCATTTGCTTCGCGGCAGCTGAAGGTTCACGAGAAGAGTTACACTGTTCATGATCTAGAGCTGGCATCCATTATTCATGTGCTGAAGATTTGGAGGCACTATCTTTACGGCGTTCCATGCGAGGTATTCACGGATCATCGGAGCTTGCAGTATTTGTTCAAGCAAAAGGAACTCAATTTGAGGCAGAGGAGGTGGTTCGAACTATTGAAAGACTATGATATCACCATATTGTATCATCCCGAGAAGGCCAATGTTGTGGCCGATGCTTTGAGTAGAAAGTCAGCTAGTATGGGTAGCCTTGCTTATATTCCAGTTGGTGAGAGACCGCTTGCATTGGATGTTCAGGACCTGGCCAACCAGTTCATGAGGTTGGATATTTTTGAGCCCAGCCGTGTTCTAGCTTGTACAGTTGCTCGGTCTTCTTTGTTTGAGCGCATCAGAGATTGGCAAGATGACGATCCTCATTTACTTGTCCGTAGAGATATAGTTCGGCACGGTGGTGCCAAGAGGGTTACTGTTGGAGATGACGGAGTTTTGAGGATGCAGGGTCGTATTTGTGCGCCTAATGTGGATGGACTTCGTGAGTTGATTCTTGAGGAGGCACATAGTTCCCGGTACTCTATCCATCCGGGCACCGCCAAGATGTATCAGGACTTGCGGCATCATTATTGGTGGAGGCGAATGAAGAAAGATATAATTGCATATGTAGCTCGGTGTCTAAATTTTCAGCAAGTAAAGTGTGAGCATTAGAGACCTGGCGGTTTGCTTCCGAAGATAGAGATTCCTGAGTGGAAGTGGGAGCGTATCACTATGAATTTTTTTGTTAGACTCCCACGGACTCAGAGGAAGTTCGATATAGTTTAGCTCATTGTGGACAGGCTGACCAAGTCAGCGCACTTCATTCCTGTGGAAGTTACCTATTCTTCGGAGCGGTTGGAAGAGATTTACATTCGTGAGATCGTCCGCCTTCACAGTGTGCCCGTGTCTATCATTGCTGATCGAGGTACGCAGTTCACCTCGCACTACTGGAGGGAAATACAATGTGAGTTAGGTACGCGGGTTGAGTTGAAGATAGCGTTTCATCCTCAGACGGACGGACAGTCTGAGCGCTCTATTTAGATCTTGGAGGATATGCTCTGTGCTTGTCTTATAGACTTTGGAGGATCGTGGGATCAGTTCTTTCCCCTTGTAGAGTTTGCCTACAACAGCAGCTACCAGTCGAGCATTCATATGGCTCCCTATGAGGCATTATATGGTAGGCAGTGCCGAATGCCAGTTGGGTGGTTCGAGCCGGGAGAGGCTCGGTTGTTGGGAACAGACTTAGTACAGGATTCCTTGGATAAGGTCAAGATTATTCAGGATCGACTTCACACAGCTCGGTCCAGGTAGAAGAGTTATGCGGACCGTAGAGTTTGTGATGTTGCATTCATGGTCGAGGAGAGAGTGTTGCTTCGGGTATCACCCATGAAGGATGTAATGAGGTTCGGAAAGAAGGGCAAGTTGAGCCCTAGGTATATCGGACCTTTTGAGATTCTAGAGAGGGTGGGAGAGGTGGCTTACAGGCTTGCGTTGCCACCTAGTTTAGAAGTTGTTCATAAGACTTATGACTAAGTCTTGGTTTTATTTCATTTGGACATAAAATAATAAAATAAGAAAATAATATACCTTTTTTATAATTCAAACCATTTCAAAAACAGACGCTAAAACTCAATCCAACAAAAATTCTTGCGACTAAATCAATTCCAGCGAGAATTATTAGAACCTTAGCAACATAAAATTTTGCGGTTCTAAAGGAATACGGTGCAACCTTTTCCAAGAATATCATACGGATTTTCCCTACTCCAGGTATGTTAAGGCTATCCCTTCTTTCTTTTTGGCATCCGGTATTCCA
The DNA here is from genome assembly GCA_000715115.1 of Nicotiana otophora. NCBI lineage: Eukaryota > Viridiplantae > Streptophyta > Magnoliopsida > Solanales > Solanaceae > Nicotiana > Nicotiana otophora. Next base: position 13,672 of record AWOL01S0059897.1, read on the forward strand.
TGTGTCCATGCTTCAAAAGTATCACGACGATCCGTCCCATGTGTTAGATTTCATCTTTGTCCAGTTGGACAAGGATTTGGCTTACGAGGAGGAGCCGGTGGCTATTCTAGCCCGACAAATTCGCCAGTTAAGATCAAAGAGTTACCCTTCAGTTCGAGTGTAAAGGAGAGGTCAGCCTGTTGAGGCAGCCACTTGGGAGTCTGAGTCCGATATGCGTAGGAGATATCCCCACCTTTTTACCAGCTCAGGTACTTTTCTATGTCCGTTCGAGGACGAACGGTTGTTTTAGAGGTGGAAAATGGGATGACCCAAAAGGTCATCTTATGTTTTAGAACTTGATTCTGTGCTCTTAAGCCTTAAAAATCTCATTTTTACCCTCCTCGATTTGCATGCGCAGTCCGGGCGTGTTTTCGGAAGAATTGTATGTTGAAAAATTGATGAAAATAAGAATTTTTGTCTTAAAGGTTAATTTTAGTTGACACCGTATTTTGACGGTCCCGGTGGGTCCGTATCGGATTATGGGACCTGGGCGTATGCCCGGAATCGAATTCGGAGGTCCCTAGCTCGAGTTATGAATTAAAAGTCTAAAAATTATTTGTTTTTAAGAATTGATTAATGTTTGGCATTATTAGTACCGGGTCCGTATTTTGGTTTCGGATCCCGGTACAAGTTCATTATAATATTTAAGACTTGTCTGTGAAATTTGGTAAGAAACGGGGTTGATTTGAGATGATTCGGACGTCCAATTGAGAAAATAGGAATTTTAAAGTGTTCTTGAGAATTTACAATTGATTTGGTGCTATATTCGTAGTTTTAGGTGTTCTACAGATGCTGATGTTCTGACATGTCCTTCTTCGCGTTCGTGAAGGTACTCTTACGACCGCGAAGAGTAAACTAATGAGGCCGGAATTTTCTTGTTCGTGAACGTGAAGGCTTGGTTGTGAACGCGAAGCGATGGGGGTGTTACCCTTCACAAATGCGACAAGCACCATGCGAACGTGTAGTGTTAGGCACTGGGGGGGGGAGTCAGTCTTTCCTTCATCGCGAACGCGAAGGCCAGGGGGTAGCCTACGTGAACGCGAACAAGGTCTCACGAACGCGAAGGCTTGGCAGCTTATACCCTTCGCGAACGCGATAGTGTTCTCAAGAACGCGATGAACACTGTCGCCCAGCACTTAACAGAATCCAAAAACGGGAATTGGCCATTTATTTCATTTTCTCAAAAACCAAACGGACTAGAGGTGATTTTCAAGAGTTGTTTTCTTCCCCAAAGTGTTGGTAAATGATTCTAAGCCATTTTCTTTCAATTACCCATTACATTTTATGAATTATCTACCTAAAATCTAGAGTTTTCATGGTAGAATTAGGGGTTAGGGTAGAAACTACGGATTTCGGATAATTGGGGATTCAGACCTCAATTTGAGGTCGGATTATAAAACCAATTATATGTCCGAGCTCGGGGGTGAATGAGTAAATGGATTTTGGTTATAACCTCGGGTTTTGACCAAGCGGGCCCGGGGTCGATTTTTAACTTTTTGGAGGAAAATTTGGAAAGTTTAATTTATACAATATAATTGATTCCTTTAGCAATATTTGATATTATTGAGTCATTTTTGAATAGATACGTGTGGTTTTGAGGTGAATTCAAGAGGAAAAGCTGTGATTGAGAATTAAGTGGCCTTCGGAGTAAGGTAAGTGTTGCGTCTAACCCTGACTTGAGGGAATTAGGAACTTTAGACTATTTTCTATGTGAAATTCATGTGAGCAGCGTATATGTAAGGTGACGAGTAATTGTTATTCTATCTCCCTGTTGTTATTTATGCATTGCATTATGGTAAGGGAGAGTGTTAATGCACGAAGGGTGATGTCGTGCCATATTGTGAGTGTAAAAGCATGAAGGGTGATGTCGTGTCATATTGTGAGTGTAAAAGCACGAAGGGTGATGCCGTGCCATATTGTGAGTGTTAATGAATGAAGGGTGATGCTGTGCCATATTATGAGAGTTAATGCACGAAGGGTGATGTCGTGTCATTTCAATTGATTTATGGTGAGATTGAGAGTAAAAGTACGAAGGGTGATGCCATGCATTTTTCCTTTACTGTATTCGTGTTCCTGTTGATTCATAATATATTGGTTGTTCCAGTTATTATTCTGTTGTAGTTCTTCATCTCGTATTTCCCCCAGCATGTTTCCCCCTCCCGATATCTCCTGTCAAATTCTTCATTACTGTTATTTTTATATACATTGTTAAACTGTACATGTTGATTTGTAGGTGCCTTGCCTTAGCCTCGTCACTACTTCGTCGAGGTTAGGCTCGACACTTACCAGTACATGGGGTCGGTTGTACTAATACTGCACTCTGCACTCTCTGTGTAGATTTTGGTACCGGCTCGGGTTGATCAAGATTTTAGTTGTTGGACCCGCTATCTGGAGACTCAAGGTAGATCTGTCGGCGTTGATAGACCTTGAAGTCCCTGCCTATCCTTTTGTTTTACTATTTCTTTCATTCCAACGGTTGTATTTCTTTCAGACTATCACTTGTAGTAAATTCTAGAATGCTAGTGAATTGTGACTCCAGATCCGGGTGGTAGTAATTAATATAGTTTTTATATTATTCCGCACTTATTATATATTCATCTTAGCTAATTGTTGTTATTTACTGAATGGAATAAGAATTGGTTTAAATGATTCTCTAACATTGGCTTACCTAGCAAGTGAAATATTAGGCGCCGTCACGGTCCCGACGGTGGGAATTTCGGGTCGTGACAATGGTCGAGTTTGGTTTTCGCATGATATGGGATTAAATTGAAAGAACAATTCTCATTTTTGAAACTTAAGTGAAAAGAGTTGACCGAAGTTTGAATTTTGTGCAAACGACTCCGAAATGGAGTTTTGATGGTTCCATTAGCTCTGTTTGGTGATTTTGGACTTAGAAGTGTGTCCGGATATTTATTTGGAAGTTTGTCGTTGATTTTGGCTTGAAATGGCGAAAGTTGGAAATGGAAGGTATGGAAGTTTGACCGGGAGTTGACTTTATGGATATCAGGGTTGGAATCTAATTCTGGAAATTTGAATAGGTCCGTTATATCATTTATGACTTGTGTGAAAAATATGAAGTCAATCGGACTTGATTTGATAGGTTTTGGCATCGAATGTAGAAGTTGGAATTTGATAGTTTCATTTAAGCCTGAATTGGGGTGTGATTCATATTTTAATTGTTGTTTGATGTGATTTGAGGCATCGACTAAGTTCGTATTATATTTTAGGACTTATTGGTATATTTGGTTGAGGTCCCGAGGGCTTCAGGTGTATTTCGGGTGGTTAACAAAATTTAATTTGGATATTTCTAGAATGTTTCGACGTCGTTTCTTCAAGAGTAAGTGGTATCACATTAATAAAATGAGCTAAAAAATCGATTTTTATTGAATCATTAGATCTGTATTAAACTTTCAGAGCCATAGCAAAAAGAATTCCCGTGCCGGGAAAGAATTCCCGTCGCCAGCGTCCAGGGTAGCGTAGGGCGCTAGCCCTGGCGCTAGGATTTTTAGAGTTCTGGAAATGGCACCACAAGCAGCGCCCCACGCCACATGTGGCACTACAGACATTTACCCCTATTAACGGGGAGTTTCGCCATTTTTGACAAAAATAGAGTTGGGAGCTCGGTTTGGGTGATTTTCAGAGGGGTTTTTCACAAGTTTGAACTGGGAAAGTGTTCTTTATCCTAAATCATTTATATTTCATGATTCCATACTTATTTACATCATGAATCTATGAATTTAAATAAGAAAATCAGATTTTTGTAAAATCTTTCAAAAATGTAAAACGAAGATTTGAAAGGCAATCCGATGTCAGAATTTGATTGTTTTTATATGGTTAAACTTGTATCGGAATGGGTGTTTGAATTCTGTGAGTTTTTGTTGGGTTTCGAAAAGTGGAACCCACATTGACTTTTGGTTGACCTTTCCGACAATGACTTAAATTGAGTCTCTATTGAATTGTGAATAATTTCTAAAGCTAAAATTGAAAAGTTGGTCAGCCCAGTCCACAATTCAAAGTACTCGTAGTGCTCCAGTTAAAATTTTAGTGCACCACCAGCACGGGGTTCTTACCATGGTTATTTCAATTATCTGGTATGAGCAGTCGCGCCCGCAGAGGGGTTGTTATGAGTATGGTGATACTAGGCACATCATGAGAGATTGTTCCAGACTTGAGAGAGGTGGATTTCATCAGAACACTCAAGCTACAGGCTATACTACAGTTACTACCCCAGATGCCCAACCAGTTATGGGTGGAGGACAGGCGGGTAGAGGGCGCTCTAGATGGGGAGGCCCAGCCCGTTGAAATAATTGTTATGGTATGGCTGAGGCCGATACACCATTTGGTGTCGTTACGGGTATGATTTAACTAATAATAGAGGAGCATTATTCTTATTTTGATTCAATCCCAATTATCGAGGTGAGATCTCCTATCATGCTCCTTATACGGTGAGTTTGTGAATTTGTACTCCACTCATGTGTTTATCCCTGTTGGGAGATTTGATGGTGTTAGCCCGTGTCTATCATTTTTGTTTTGTTCACTATTGAGGGCTATGAGTCCAAAAGTGACTTGTTACTCACTACAATGGATTTTGATAAAAATTCGAGATAGTTTGGTTAAACATTATAAATTTAATGCACTAACGGTATGGGGGCTCATTATGTGGTGTGAAATTGTTTGTCAAGATTTATTTAAAATAAGGAAAAAAGAAATAACAAAAATCCAGTTGGCACAATATGCATAATACTTGTGATTCAGAGCCGAGGATTGGATCTTCGCATTTTAATGTTAATTGATATGTTTAAACCGGGCTACATGCCACGATGGAAGTTATATCGAGATAAGATCTTTGTGGTTAAATTCATATGTTTTATATTCTCCCTTAATAAAAGTTTTGCATTATAGTACAGATAGGGAGTTGTGCATATTAGGTTTATTTGATAATTCTTGTATGTATTTTTTTTCCTGTGCATATTTAGCCATATTTGTGCTGTAATTATTGAGTTTTAGCCTAAGAGGTGAGTGCCCAAGTGGCGTTAAATGTGACTCGTTAAGTCGGGTAAATGAGGTTAATTGACGATACTAGAATTAATTATGAACATTTATTATGACCAGAGATGTGGTTAAGGGCATATGTATGGTGTGTGCATAGGCACGAGTTGTTACAGCCGGTTGAGACTAATACCGTGTGTTGATGTGAAAATCAGGCCTTTTTTAAAAAACTATTTGGAGTGTAAGAAATTGGTTTTAAAGTTTATAAATATAGATAAAAGAAATAATCTCAACTGAGATGGTATTGTCGGATCCATGTTAATTTTACGGTGACGTAAAATCACCCGCAAGTGTGTATGTAATAATACACTCAAAATTTAATGTCCTCAGAAAGATTCTTGGCACGTTCGAAAATGGACGTTTATTTAAGAGGGGAAGAATGTAACAACCCGACTAGTCATTTTGAAAATTGATGTCCCCTTCAACAGCTTAAGGTCTCGAGCAGCTTTGTAATGTTCATTATGACTTGTGTGTATGGTCGAATTTGATTTTCGGATGATACGGAATTAAATTGAAAGAACAATTCTCTATTTTGAAACTTAAGCGAAAAGAGATGACCAAAGTTTGACTTTTGTGAAAACGACTCCGGAACGGAGTTTTGATGGTTACAATAGCTCCGTATGGTAATTTTGGACTTAGGAATGTGTCCGGATATTTATTTGGAAGTCTGTAGTTGATTTTGGTTTGAAATAGCGAAAGTTGGAAATGGAAGGTTTGGAAGTTTGACCAGGAGTTGACTTTATTGATATCAGAGTTGGAATCTGATTCTGGAAATTTGAATAGGTCCATTATGTCATTTATGACTTGTGTGCAAAATGTGAAGTCACTCAGATTTGAATTGATAGGTTTCGACATCAAATGTAGAAGTTGAAATTTGATAGTTTCATTTAAGCTTGAATTAGGGTGTGATACGTATTTTTAGTGTTGTTTGATGTGATTTGAGGCATCGACAAAGTTTTTATGATGTTTTAGGACTTGTTGGTATATTTGGTTGAGGTCCCGAGGGCCTCAGGTGAATTTCGGATGGTTAAGGGAATTTAATTTGGATATTTCTAGAATGTTTCAACGTCGTTTCTTCAAGAATAAGTAGATATCACATTAAGGAAATGAGCTTCAAATTCAGTTTTTATTAATCATTAGTTCCGTATTGAAATTTTGTAGCCATAGCAAAAAGAATCGTCGAATTTGGACATCGTATGAGAGAGTTATGCCAATTTCCGTGTCAGGAAAGAATTCCCGTCGCCAGCGTTCAGGGTAGCGTGGGGCGCTAGCCCTGGCTCTGGGATTTTTGGAATTCTGGAAACGGCGCCACAGGAAGCGCCCCACGCCACCTGTGGCGCTGCAGACATTTACCCCTATAAACCGGGAGTTTCGTCATTTTGGACAAAAATAGAGTTGGGGAGCTCGGTTTGGGAGATTTTCAGAGGGGGTTTTCACAAGTTTGAATTGGGTTAGTGTTCTTTATCCTAAATTATTTATATTTCATGATTCCATACTTATTTACATCATGAATCCATGAATTTAATTGAAGAAAATTAGATTTTTGTAAAATCTTCCAAAAATGTAAAATGAAGATTTGAAAGGCAATCCGAAGTCGGAATTCGATAATTTTTGTATGGTTAAACACGTATCGGAATGGGTGTTTGGATTCTGCGAGTTTTCATCGGGTTCCGAAAAATGGACCCCATATTGACTTTTGGTTGACTTTTCCGAAAATGACTTAAATTGAGTCTTTGTCGAACTGTGAATAATTTCTAAAGCTCAAATTGAATTGTTGGTAAATAAATTGCTAGGTGTGATTGGTTTGGAGACAAATTCAAAAGGCAAAGTCGTGGTTGATCTTTGAGTCGATTTCTGGTTTGAGGTAAGTATATTGCCTAACCTTGAGTGGGGGAAAAACCCTTTAGGCATTGAGTCTTATGTGGAAATTGTGTAATTGAAAACAATGTACGCGAGGTAACGAGTACGTACTTGGTTTATATATGAAAATTATATCAGTTAAAATTCGTAGACGCCTTTATGTATTAAATTTGAAATTGTTGTCACTTATTAAATCTTTTATTTGTCATCCCTCATTCCTTGTTTGTCGAAGTTGTTTTTATATGATAATTTGGTGTGATTATCACTTTGATTTTTATGTGAAATACCGTGGTTAATTGGGTTCACAGTTCATGGAAATAATTTCATTATGGATTCCTTATCTGTAAATAATTATTAAATAAGTTTAAAATGAGGCACTAATATATATTTATCAAAAATTTGGATAAAAGAAGGCGTTGTCCTATGCTGAGTTACTTTTCCATCTCCGTTGTTGCTTTTGAGGTTTTATATATGTTTTATGGAGCCTTGGGCTATTTGCTGTGAAATTAATTGATTTTGTTGTGCCTTTGGAGTTGGTTGTGGGAAATTGTGATATGAATTGTTGTATTGTGTTGTCGTTTAAACACTCTTTTGATTTTATTTATGCTTCCTACCTTGCTTGTTAATGATATACATGTGCTTGGTAAGGAAGAGTGTAAAGCACGAAGGGTGATGTCGTGCCATTTCATATACATTATCATATGAAGGGGAGTGTAAAGCACGAAAGATGATGCCGTGCCATTTCAGTTATATTATCATGTGAGGAAAGGTATAAAGCACGAAGGGTGATGTCGTGCCATTCATATACATTAATATGCACGAAGGATAATGCCGTGCCATTTCATATACATTATCATGTGAGGATGAGAGTAAAACATGAAGGGTGATGTCGTGCCATTCATATACATCAATATGCACGAAGTATAATACCGTGCCATTTCATATACATTATCATGTGAGGATGAGAGTAAAACACGAAGGGTGATGTCGTGCCATTATTTTTATATTATCATATGTTCATGGCACGAAGGGTGTTTCCGCGCAGGTGAGGACAAGAGACATACATTATATTGTGATATCTTTTTGTTGTGTATACATTCATGCCTTTATCTTGTCTAGAAGGTTATGCTCTTGTGGAAAATGGTTCATCTACCACATGTCGTGCTCACATGCCATTATGTCAACCAACTACGTTGATAAACAATATAGTGTTGCTGCTTACTTAATGTAATGACCCGACCGGTCGTTTTGAGTACTACAACCCTGTTTCCTCATTTACTGCTCAAATTGGGCTTTACAGTTGTTGTGTGACTTGCCGGGGGCAATTGGTTTGGGTCCGGTGAGGTTTTGAAATGAATTGGAACACTTAGTTCCAAGCTTTAAAACTTAAGTTAAAATAGTGATCGGATATCGACTTATATGTAAACGACCTCGGAATTTAATTCTGATGATTCCAATAGCTCCTTATAGTGATTTTGAACTTAGGAGAGTGTCCGAAAAATTATTTGGAGGTCCGTAGTGGAATTAGGCTTGAAATGCCGAAAGTTGAATTTTTGGGAAGTTTGATCGAGGGGTTGACTTTTTGATATCGGGGTCAGAATCCGATTCTAAAAATTTGAATACCTCTGTTATATCATTTATGACTTGAGTGCAAAATTTGTGGTCAATCGGACGTGAATTGATAGGTTCCGGAGTCGTTTGTAGAAACTAGAAATTTCAAAGTTCCTTAGGCTTGAATTGGGGTGTAATTCATGGTTTAGCGTTGTTTGAGGTGATTTGAGGGTTCGACTAAGTCCGTATGATATTTTAGGACTTGTTGGTATATTTGATTGAGGTCCCGAAGGGCTCGGGTGAGTTCCGGGGGGTTAACAGATCCTTTTTGGCCTTGGTGAGATTGCTAATATCCGTTGGTGCATTTTTCTGATTTTTCTCTTTCGCGTTTGCGAGTAGGCCCTCGCGTTCGTGAAGAGTGTTTTCTGAGTGTGAGGTTTTGCTCTTTGCATTCGCGAAGGTGAGGACGTGAACACGAAGGTATGGTCTGTGTGTGCATCGCGAACGCATGAGAGGTGGCGCGTTCGTGAAGAGGAGTGAGGCGAGTGGGGACCCCGGGTTCTTGTTCTACGCGTTCGCGAGGTGGTGGCCACGTTCGCGAAGGTCTGAGCTGGTAAAGCTTCGCATTCGCGAAGCCGTAGTCGCGTTCGCGAAGGGTAAGATTTGCAACGTTTCTAGTTCGCGAAGCCGAGGTCACGTTCGCGAAGAGTTAAATTTTTGGGCAGTCGAGTTGTGCTTCGCGAACGCGAGGGACTTGTCGCGTTCGCAAAGAAGAAAATCCTGGGCAGTGAGTTTAAGTTCTGAGAATGGTACTTCGTCCCATTTTCTATTTTTAACAGATTTGAGCTTGGGAAGAGGCGATCTTCGAGAGTTTTTCAAGGAAAACAACAGGGTAAGTGATTCTAACTCGGTTTTCGTTAAATTACACGAATCTATTATTGTTTTTATCAACAAATTAGTGTTTTGGGTTGAAAATAGTAGAAACATTCATAAACTTTAATTGAGAGACTGGAGAGATTGATGACTAAGGGAGGCCGAGGGCTTGATTGTGAGGATATTTTTGGAATCGGGCTGCACGCCGCAGCAGGCCATGTTGGCTTTATATATATTATACTATTGCACATGAGTTGGCCGTGCGGATCTATATATTATACTATTGCACGTGAGTTGGCCGTGCAGATCTATATATTGCACGTGAGTTGGCCGTGCGGATCCAGATATTATTAAAGCACGTGAGTTGGTCGTGCGAATCCAGATATTATTATAGCACGTGAGTTGGCCGTGCGAATCCAGATATTATTATAGCACGTGAGTTGTCCGTGCAACACGTGAGTTGTCCGTGCAGCACGTGAGTTGTCCGTGCAGCACGTGAGTTGTCCGTGCTTATAGCGCTTGGGCTGTAGGATCCCCTCATGAGTTTGTACACCCCCAGTGAGCGCAGTCGACTATAAACAGGGATCGGGCTGCACGCGCAGCAGGTATTGTATAGCGCTGAGTGATTGAGTGTGCTGAGCACAGTGAGAGAGAATGTGAGACAATGAGATTGAGTACTCTGAGACTGTGAGTACATGAGTGCAATCTCTGAGATACATTGCATTGACATGCATACATGACATATATGCATAGAGATGTGTTTTCCTCATGTTGTACGTTATCACATTATTCATTATTTTTCACATATGTTGACAGATGGGCAAAGTGATGCATTTAATTTACATTGGTTATCTCGGAAAGAAAATGAGATATTTTATTTACTATTGAAATGATTTTTGGAAGAATTATTGTTCCCAAATTATTCATATTTTTGGCAACTTCGGCAAACGATTTGGGTTTTTGTTGATGTATTTGAAAGGAAGAACTATTATTTTTGAAATCATATTTTGGCTGAGCATTTTTATCTCTGTGTTTCTTATGGTACTATTTGCTTTATGTTGTTATGGACTGTTATGGACTATTTGCTTCTTTAAGTGTTGTTGTGCTAAAGGGGCACGTGTATTTTGGCCCATTTGGGCGGTGCAATAAAATTTGAGTAAAGTGGGTGACTCCCGAGAAAATTCTAGTAGGTATGAGAATTATATATAGCAATTGAGAAAGTTTCCGGACTTGCGTATGGTTAAAATCAGAGATTTTCATTTGATGGTGCTTGGACTTACGGGAATTCTATATGAGTATGCATTCTACACTTTTATATAAGGAAGGTAAGAAGAACAATTTCAAATTCACATAAGGTATTTTGAGAGTAAGGGTTATAGTTGTAGTAGTTTTGAAGGTGCTTAAGAAGAGTACAGTTGCTTATGTGCCGTAGGGCATTGTGGTTCTATGCTAAGGTTTGTAGGATAAGTTGTGGTTAAATATCATGGTATTTTAGCAAGAAGAAGTATCAATTTGAAGACAAATTTAGACGGGACTCGGAGAAAATAGGACAACTGGGTAGTAGGTTGGATCAGTATGGTAATGGATATGATCGGTTCTTTGGGTGCTTATGATGTGGGGGTTTTCTACAGGTGCTTTATGGAAATACACCTGGACTTGGCGACCCGCGTGGCTTGGTCGAGTTAGAAGAATTTAGTTTTAAGGGCTTGATTATGTGTAAATGGATTCCAAAGTATTCTTGATGGTTTCTACCGGTGTGGAGAACGTGTTGTGTATTGTGATTTCCTCCTAGAAAAAAGCAAGAGAAAGGTTTCTAACTAAAATGGTATGTAAATTAGTGGTGTTGTATAAGAAAGGAGCGGACTTCAGAAGTCGCATTGTATTTTGACTTACAGATGTATAAATTAGTATTGTGGTACTCACATAGTTGATAGACTGTGATATTCAAATTTTGTCAAGTGGCACGGAAGAACTTTTAAAGTATTTTTCGTGGGATGATCGTGTATGAGAGAGGTGTTAGGCATTCGGGCGGTGGAGATGGAATCAAATATGGTGATTTACGTGTTCTATAAATTTGGAATTTGGGAGTTTCAGGAGCAGATTGTACATGGTTGCGGATTGTGAAGTCATGGCCGAAGCTAGTCAGATGATAAGATGTATTATGAATTAGTCGCGGTGAATTTTTGGAGGGTTATTTATCTACTGTGGGTGACCAGAGTTTATTTGGGGGTCCATTGATAGGCCCAATTAAGATGTGTATTCTACACCGAGCCGGAATGGTTGGTTCCATACTGCTATTATTGAGGGATGTGTCATTCAGTTGATGTTGAACTTATTCGTGTTATCAAATTATATGTGAGTTACTCCTTTATTCTACGAGGAGTTGTGATTCATTAGTTATGTGCACAGATGGTGCGGTTCTATTTGAGCTTTATAGCAAAATTTGAGTGTGATGAGTATTTGGGTATTACATGATCGATAGCATAATGGTTATGTCCTTTCAGGTTTTGTGTGGTATTTTTGTCAATTTCCTCTCCGTCGTTATAAATTTGGAGCAGGGTGGCTCGGGGTATATAATATGAACCTCGTATTAGAATCGGGTGATGGTTCTACGGTGTATGATGAATTTTCAGCGTTTCATTGCAGAGGTACT
>AWOL01S0059900.1:0-73580 GCA_000715115.1 Nicotiana otophora
AACAATCTTCCCACAAACCTTATTGGTACAATCATATATACATAATACTCTTACACCCAAGAAGTATACTCCCAATCACCAAACCTTTACCCCAAACTCGAAATTGAAGACTATAAGTATGAATCTTACCTCTTAGATGAAGATCTTGTGAGATTTTCTTGTTGGATTTCAAAGTTTGGACAAGATCTTGATGAAAACAGCACTTGAGCTTCTTCCTCTCTCTAGAACACTCTCGTTTCTCTCTAAAATCATCAGATAATTGCCCCAAAATAAGCCCTAAAGCCTATTTATCAAAATGGGGTCGGGTTATGAAAATAGAAAAATTAACCCTCCAAAATTAGATCTACGATCGCATAATAGACCACAGAATGGGTATGCGAGTCGCACAATTGACCGCAAAATTGTTGCCCAAAATTGGGCTGCACTGGTCCATTCTGCGATAAGTTTTGCGGTCGCATAACCACTTTTGCGATCGCATAATGATTATGCGGTCGCACATCTGAACAATTTAAAGCGTTAGAAACTAGACTCGAAGCTCTTTCATTTGATAGGTTTATCATCATATAACTCCTTATAAATATATGTAGATATGTGCGTCCATAGTTTGGTCATGTGCGTACCCATTTGAAACTTTAGTCTGTCATGAAATTTCCAACTTGACTTGGACTTAGGGATCTCATTGGATCCCACATCACTCATAATATTCCTTGTACACTTATTATCATATCCAATTGATAACCATCATATTAATAGTCCTCGTCCGCACACAAAATAATATAATTAGCACACATCCACTTTCTTACTAGTGCTTAAGTACTTCAAAATCTTCTGGGGTGTTACATTCTATATGCAGTTATTGGGGTTATCAAGGTTAGCAGCTTCGTCAGAGGAATGGTTGAGTGTGGAGACTTAAGTGATCTCAAGAGGGATTGCCCCAATCTTCAGAATAGGATTCCACAGCAGAGCTTGCAACCTATGATTTTAACACCAGTAGCTACACCACCCGCATAGCCAGCTAGGGGTGGGGCTCAGTCAATTTGATGTCGCCCTAGAGAGGGAGGTCGGTCAGGCGGTGGTCAAGCCCGTTGCTATGCATTTCTCGCCAGGACAGAAGCAGTTACTTCCGACATCATGATCACAAGTATTGTTTCAATTTTCCATAGGGATGTTGTAGTATTATTTGACCCTGGTTCCACTTATTCATATGTGTCATAGTACTTTTCTCGTTATTTGGATATGGCTCGTGATTCTTTAGATATGGATGTTCATGTATCTACACTGGTGTGTGATTCTATTATGGTGGATCGTATATATCGATCTTGTATGGTGACCATTGGGGGTTATAAGACTAGAGTTGATCTCCTATTACTCAACATGGTAGATGTTGATGTGATTTTGGGCATGGATTGGTTATCACCATATTACGGGTATTTTTGATTGTCAAGCTAGGATCGTGACATTGGCTATGCCGGGGTTGCTGAGATTGGAGTAGAGAGGCTCCTAGGATCATGTTCCTAGTAGAGTGGTGTCTTTCCTGAAGGCTCAACAGAGGGTTGAGAAGGGGTCTTTGGCGTATTTGGCCTTTGTTAGAGATTTTAGTGCTGATACTCCTACTGTTGATTCAGTTCCAGTAGCGAAGGAGTTTCAAAATGTGTTTATTTCATACCTTCCGGGCATGCAACATGTCTTGGATATTGATTTTTGTATTGATTTGGTGCCGGACACTCATCTCATCTCTATCCCTCGCATGACACCATTAGATTTGAAGGAGCTGTTACAAGAGTTGCTTTATAAGGGTTTTATCAGGCCTAATTGTTCATACCCAATTTTGCCCTCATATTTTATAAATATCATATATACTTTCAAAATATTATTTTTTGCATCATCACCAATTTACAAGAGTCATATAAGTATTTTTTATAATTTTTCGTCATTGTTTAAGGCTTTAAAATTGATTTTCTTGCATTTAAATTGTTCAAATATTTATGAATTACCCTTTTAAATTATTGTGTGATGACTTAATCATCCAAATTTATTATTTACACCCACATATATGTTTTATAATATTTCTTTACTTCATTTCATATAATTACATTTGTATTTGGAGCTATTTACACAATTTTACAATAATAGCCTATATTCTATACATAACTACATTATTTACATTGTTTATACTAAAATAGCTTTTTTATATTTTTATAATGTTAAGCTATTATTTTATTTATTTTACTGCATAAGTAATTGTTTTATTATTTATAAATTGCTTTTATAAATTATTTTAAATAATATTTGCATATTTAATTTCATAGCCCAATCCTAAGCCAATTTTCGGACCCAAATACCAGTCCAAACCTCAAAAAATCTTGGCCCAATTCTACTGGCCAAAAACAAATGCCCCCTTAAATTATAACCCGGCCGAGACGCGTTCTACGACCCGCCCCACTTCTCCTATAATCCTAGCCGTTGATCTAAAATGATCAACGACCCACAACCATCCCCCCGTTTGCATTACCCTCGCCCCAAGCCCTAACACCTATTTTTATGATACAACCGCCCCCAAATCCTCTCAACCCTCCTCTTCTCTCTTGTGAAGAACCCTAGCCACCTCCCCCTTAAATCACTCTCCTAATCCCGTTGACAATGGGATTCCACCATCATTTGCTTACCATATCTATGTTTCTCCGCTACTGGTTACACGTTTATAGTATTACTTAGATACTTGCCCAATTTTGGCAAGTACCATCTCCAGATCAGACTAGAATCGACCTCAATCATTGAGATTTGGATAATATTTCGTCCATATACATGAAGAAAGGCCTGATTCTTGATACCAGTTGGCTGATTTTAAGCATCGCACCCTAACTAGGGTTTGGAGTTTCTGGTTACTTTACTGATTGCATGTGTATTTTCTTCTTTCCTTGTTTATGTTTGCTTAATTTTCCTTCCTTGTTTACTCGCTTTATCTAACTACTATATAAACCCCCTTCCTCGCTTCCGTTTTAAATCCTAGTGACTACTGCAGCGATTACCGCTTAAAACTACTATTGCTCTCTCACTCTCATTCCTTCTAGTATTCTTTACTTTGAGACCTTGGTTGGCTGAAAGCTAAGGCCATCAGAATTCGATTGTTCCCCATTCTCAGTGGATACTTGGTCGGTTGAAAGCCAAAGCCAAGGCCATCAAATACTTGAGTGGATACTTGGGGTTTACCTAGTTCTGGGTTTGCTATTTGTGTGAAGAATAAGCTTATTGAAGGCCTTGACGTTGCTGGGTTATTCTCTCTTGGGCATGCTCTATTTATTGGGCCTGTACTCATTTCAGTTTGTAGTATTTGAGCATGTATTCTTTAGTTTTGGGCCTGTAATGAACTGTAAAAAAATAATTGGGGAGTTAGTGAAATTGGGGGAAAATGGTGTACTATATTCTTGCATAAAAGGGTAGAAAATATGCCTATAGGGCCGAAGTGCTTTATTCGCTATCTTGTTTGACATGCTCTATTCTTGTACACTATTAGAAAACATGCATGTAAGAATATAAGTGCTTCATTTGTTCACATGCTCCACTTCTATACGCTATTAGATAGCATGCCTATATGATTCAAATATCATTAGTTATTTGCTCAATTTGCTCTATTGCTATGTGTTAGATATCTTGCCTATAGGATCGCGTTAAGTAATTGAGGCTGGCTTCCACTGATTCTCATCTAGATAGCATGACTATAGGATCTTAATCAACTAATCAATTACTTTTGTTGCTTCCCTGTATTTCCGCACTTAGACGACATGACCATAGAGACTAAATGAAATCAATTTCAAACCGTTAGAACTCCTGAATATAGGATACTGTTACTCGTCTAGACAGCATGTCTATAACTCAAGCATCATTAATCTTACGCTTTAGAGGAGTCTTATTACCTCACTGCTGATCTCATCCAAGTCACACCTCTATTTAAGGTTATGAAACGTTCGATGTAATAGTAATACCCAACAAAAAGCCGGTGTCGATTTTTCACAAGGAGCTATGAAAGGGACTTAGGAGTATATATTGCAGTATATGAGCTTGAATTATCTCAATTAACACTTCCACAAATTTGGGTTGTTTCTAGGTCTAATTTAAACTAATATTGCAAAGCTAAGAAATGAAACTAGGGAATTGTTTTTGTTGTTTTTCAAATGATATAAAAGGGCCTAAGACTATGACCTTCACCTGGGTGTTTGCCTAATGGGTTATAAACTTCAAAGCTTATTTTATTGGTTGGGGTGTATTATAGCTATCTGCACTCAGGTATCCACTCAATACCTCTCGGTCAGAGAGTGATTTTGCCCAATTTGGGTTTCTCATGTCCAAATGGGTATTGAACAAAACAGTTGATACAAAGCTCAAGTCGGATTTTACTATCTCTAGGTTCAACCCTTTAATTGGGGTTTTTAATCTCTCGATTGACCCAATTCCTTATTAGCCAAGTTTTCCTAGCCTAGTCTCTCTTTCTCAAGTAGAGACCAAGTCAAATAGGCATGAACTAATGTTTACAACCATTAATTGTACAATTAAAAGCAAGAACAAGGCTAAATAATAAACACTCAACCATAAACAAGCAATACATCAAACACCCATTAAGATTAAACCCTAGGGTTGGGTCACAACCCTAGTGAAAATCTAGCTACTCATGCTTAAAATAGACGAAGTAGAATAAGAAATGATAATTAAACCCATATTGATAATTAAAATGATGAAATCAATGTTCAAAAAGCTCAAAATAGCAAAAACTACTAAAAAAGTAAAAGAAATCATATACTGTAGCAGCTGATGTCAAAACTTAACCGAAAACAGTGAAACTCTTCTATTTTTACAGGACTGGAATGTTTGGACAAAAATGCCCTTTCATGTGCGGTCTGCACTATTCTTTAGTCTTGAATGGCTTGGAAATATGCGACCGCATAATTTTGGACTGCGGCCGCACTGCTCTCTTTTTGTGGTCCTCACAATAATATCTGCGGCCGCACCTTGCTCCTCTATGGTCCGCACAAATGTGACTGCGTCCGCGTAGCTTTTCTTCTGCGGCCGCACAATAATTGTGCGGTCCGCACTTTTGCTAGACTTGAGATGCAGGTTCTCTGATCTTTTTCTCTGACCCAGTTTCTGCGGCCGCACATATCATGTGTGGACCGCACTTTTCACATTTCTCTAGTGGGAATTTCTTCACAACCTGCGGCCGCAGATGATAATCCGCGGTCCGCACTTCTGAGCTTTTGTGCCTGTTTTTGTCCTTGAGTTCAGATTACTCCTTCTTGAGTTGGATTTCATCTTGGGAGCTCAACTTCTAATATTCCTGCAATTAAGCATATTTCATCAGTTTTCGAAAACACAATTAAACGCTTTTGGACTAAAACAAAAGCTAAAATGCGCTAATAAGTAGTCAAAATCCCCACTTATCAACTCCCCCAAACTTAAGCTTTTGCTTGTCCTAGATCAAATAAGGTAATTCCCACCTCCACAAGTTAAGAGCTATTCCAACTAATCCAAGATGCATCAATCACACATCAAGTGGGACCAATAATTACCCACAACACTTATGAATTATCAACAAGGTAACAAGTTAAACTGTTAAGCACAAATAATTCTGATATGACACTTGAGCATCAAGAGTTGACTTTATTCATCAAGCAAGCTCGCTCTTTCATGTAGGTCATTGTGGATCCCAAAATCCTCCTCCTCTACTGTCCGTTTGCATACCTCACTTAAGAATATAGCACTCAATTCAATGATTTATAAAATGTTCGCTCATCTCTCTTAAAAGAATGTCACAAGTACGGCTTTAAGAACCATATGCTTGCCCCTCATGTAAATCACCACTAATGTAAGCTCACTCGTCTTGAAATCACGTAGGGCTGTTTCGGAATGCAATGAAGGCTTTTGGACTAAGGTTGGATATCCTATGATAGAACGGGTTCATCTTTCCTTAAGCACTCCATTTTCTCTTATCGGCTCATGCTTTGCCAACTCGTTGAGGCATTTTCGTTTCCTTAAGGGAACTAGAGAGACTTAACGTCACTCTTTCTTGGTCATGATATTAATTTTCTCCTTCTTTGATTTCTCCATGCTTTGCATCATTACTTTTCTTTGAATCCCTTCAACTCTTCGACTTATTCACTTTCTTTTTGCATTTTTATTTTTGTTCTTTCTTTTTCTTGCCTTTCCTTCTCTTCATTGTTTTTCTCTTTTTGTGCCTTGATACCTTTTTCAAACTCCTCGTATCTCCCCCACACTTATGATTTTAGCCACTTGTTTCACAAGAGTGTTAAAGAAAGCTCGGGTGCCAAGAGAGGGCTAAGTCAACGGGTAAAGGCTTGTAACATGGATAGCAAAGGAGAAAGATGTTAAGCTCAAATGGGTTGACCAGGGATAACAACATTGGTGGGCCATGGAAAATTTCGAGCGGGTCAAGGAGAATGTACAATCTCTTCTCAAGCCAAGCAAAACCTAAATTTCGCCTAGAAACACATTCGGGGCAAGTTCTAGACCACTCACATGTGTAATTGGACTTGCGACAACAACATCTCACCTCTCACGCATCTGGATTGTTAAAGAGGATAGACTCGAGGGCCTACAACAACCATATTCAAGATTGAAAATCACTATGATTCGATTAAACCACTCGATGATTGCCTAAGTCAACACAAGAGTCAAAAGGTCACTAACTAGAGCTATTTCTTTCCAAAAAGCTTGTTTTTAACCACAACACGTAGTTAAGTGTGTTGGTACAAAGTGAAGCATGTTTAACTCTTCGAACATGACTCAATTAGGTATTTTTATTCATTATTACTACTTTGCTTACCTAAAAACCAAAAACGGACTCAACCCCTTAACAAGGTTGTCACGCCATCCATCGTTAGGAAGAGTCACCCGGTTCACACAAAAACCACCTTTCGAAAGAACCGTGGCATTAAGAAAACCAACGGCTTATTATCCACTAAAACACAAAATGAAGCTATTAAATTAAAAGGAAGTTGCTAAATTAAACACTAACTAAATAAGAAAACAAAATAAAGAAGCTACAAATTAAACTACTGAAAGCGTAATGAATCTACGTAATGGGAGAGGAAAAGAGAAAATATATACATCATGAGAGAAAGGAGAGAACAAATACAGAATAAGGAGAAAAAAAAAGAAAATACTGTCAGTTATTACAAACCAAATGTCTCAAAATCATTCATATAGATCAAATAACTCCACCCCCTCAAATAAAAGTAAGCATTGTCTCCAATGCTTAACAAGAGTGAAGAAAAAGGGTAAAAGTGAAGAAGACCCCCTATGTCGCCTTGGACATCTCAATGTCCACAGCAGCGTCACCGCTCTCAGTCTCCTCTAATTGGATCTCATCATCCTTGACTTTAGGAGTAGTTGGGTTGGTGAACATCTGGTGTACCGCCTCAGCAGTGTCGGTAGCCAAGTCTAGCTCATCAGACTGGCCAGCTGGTGCCAGTGGAACTGATGGTGTTGTTGGTGCTGCTGGAGCTGGATCTATCAGCATGTCAAATGGAAGATCTCCAGCTGCTGAAATCTTGGTCACCTTTTTTTGCAGCCTTTCAATTGATTTCTTGGATGCCTAAGATTTCCTCATATTCTTTACTTGCTTGCCCAACTCCTCAATCGCTAATCCATGTTGTACCAAGGTATTCATTATTGTGGTCTGGTTCTCCAGGAGCTTCATCAAAGTCTCCTCCATTGTCGGGGGTACCTGAGGTGTCGGCATAGAAGACTGCATTGCAACATGATCGGATAAGTCAGAAAGATTTGCAGTAGCTGTCTACATTGAGTTGTCGAGGCTCGCCAATAGCGGAGCAGAAAACATAGGCATCGACTACAAAATCGAGGAGGGAGGCACTGAGACTGAAGGTGGAGGCATGGCAGTTGCACTGGCAGAAGGCACTGCTGAAGTGGAAGGCATATCTCCGGACTCTGCAGGTACCACCGAAGGCTCATCAGACTGGCCTATGGTAGTAGTCGGCTGACCCTTTCTCTTCGGGTTCTTCAGGTCCATTAGAGAATACCAAGAAAAAGGCTTCTTTGCCCGAACCATTGTGTCAAAATCCTTGGGCTCTACCCGTGCATCCGTAAGGTACTCCGTGAGGGTGTTGGGATACGGGTAGGAACTATCAGTCGGCCTGGCGATCAGTGTCATGCTGGCCGACAAAACGGCACCCACATTGATCGGGTACCCGACCATAATAGATGCGACTAGAACTGCCCATGGAATAGGTAAGTTTGTCTCATTCCAGCACGGGTCTAGTTTGCTGCATAGGAAGGCTTGCCACTCCTTCGCCTCGATATTTAGGGTGTTCCGCTAAATAGAAACCCCAGCAGTGAGCCATGGTGGTTGTGGCCCCGAGGTCGCAAGAATCTCAGCTAGCCATGGGCGAGCTGCATCACCCATCGCCATCCTTTATAAGTACTGTACTGGCTCCATGTCATCAAACCCCAAGTAGGAGTTCAGTGTATGTTGATCGAACCGGATCTTCAAAATTCTTACTTTTGTAACATTGGTCCCTTTCTTGATATGTTCCACATTGGCATAGAATTCCCGGACCAAGTACTCCTTGGCATCTACAACTGATTGGGTGAACCATATCCACCCTTTCCTCTCTCAGAACTATCTCAACACTTCTGGATTGTACTTGTCGAGATCTTGAAGTAGGAACTTTCGCTCAAGAGTGAGCGATCTCAACGGCCACCACCCACCAAAACTGGTAGAGGCAGCTAGACTTACAAACCGGTCCTCCCACACCTCTTTCTTCTTCGACCTCTCAAGGTCGGCAACTGTAGTATCACTCCCTTGACCATCTTCCAGATTATCATCAACATCCACTGTAGTAGGTGGTGCGTCAGAGGCAGGTGTAGATGAGGGCTTCGAAGCCTGACTGGCACTCTCCGAACCCTCGGAGGTTGTTTGAGATGTTGTAGGCTCGTCCCGGAGTTGATATCTCCCCGATGGGTGTGATTGGACAGCCGGCAATTCTTGGACCGAGTTGCCCTCCGATGCTTCCCTAGATGGGGCATAAGAACTGGATTCAGAGGGTTTTGTACCTCGCCCTATGCATGTGGCTATCCTTTTCTGCTGTCAGGCTATTGGGAACTAGGCATTGGCTTCTTCCCTCGTCCCAGAGAAGGATCATCCCCTCCCTTTGAAGTATCTCCACAGCCTCGAGATCTAACCATTATCTGTAACAAATAACAGCAGGAATCAGTTGTAGTTCAAGTGTACACAGACAGTGATCATAGTACAAAATGAAAGTGCAGGGTAGGAAAGTGCAATCCGCACAATTGCAAGTACGACCACAGACTGGGTTGTGCGAACCACATAATTTGGACTTGCGGCTGCAGAAATGGAACTACGGTCCGCACAATTTTGAGTGCAACCACAAAATTGAAATACGGTCCGCACAATAATGATTGCGGCCGCACATTGGACGTCCCAAAAGTGCCAACTCTCTGATGACAGAGATTGGTCTGTTCTGCGGCCGTACATAGTTTTCTGCAGCCGCGGTAGAATTTTTGTGGTCCGCACAATTTCAAGTGTGGTCGCAGAATTATGCTAGAACAGTGAACCCTATTCTCTACTTTTGCGGACCGTACAATTTCTTTTGCGGCCGTAGATTTTTAAACCAAATCGGTCATAATTCTAGGGTTTTCTAGTTTTTCACAGATTCAACATGGTATTAACAATTAAGCAAGCAAATATATTTACCCAGTCCCCATAAAGAAATTAGAAATTGACCCATTACAGATTAAACCCCACATAGTAGAAAAATTAAAATCTATTGACATATGGCTTAATCTACCTAAACAAATTGTAAATTATCTAAAAATTGAAATATTCTATGAGAAATTAAGAATACCAGATATGAAGGAGTGCTACTAAATGATCATAGATATGGATGGAGTGTGGCAGATGATTGAACAGATGATTTCCATGTTTTAGAATTTAGAGTGCTCAGATTGGGGAAAACTTTGTACAGTAGCCTTAGGCTCCTATTTATGCTTGCAGGCAGACTTTGGGAGCAAAGGAGGAGTACGGCCGAATAATTCCTTCTGCAGTCGGCACTTAGTTACCTGGAGGCTTAATAGCCTTTTTTGATATGCGGTCCGCACAATTTGTGGTGCGACCACAGATTTTGGTTGCGGACCGCAGTCGATGTGCGGCCGCATATTGGCCATTTCTTTGACAGACCAAACTTTAGAAAGTTTGTATTTTCCATTTCAATTTGTGCGGTCCGTACAAGAATTTTGCAGCCACAGTTGCCTTCTACTGTAGCACTCCTAATTGTGCGGTCCGCACAATACATGTGTGATCCGTAGTTTTTCCATACTTAGCCAATTTTCTGAGCACAGTTCCTGTAAAAGAAACTCATCCCTGCAACACACTTCAAATCTAGTTAGCATAAAAGTAACACCTATATACTAAAGAAGAAATGAAAAAGAAGAAAAACACATGGGTTGCCTCCTAAGAAGCGCCTGATTTAACGTGAATTGAACAACAGCACAAGATCACCATCTTTGAACTCTTTGTTCCACATGACTTTGTTCCAAATGTACTTGTCATGAAAATATTTCATCTTCTCTTTGTATAAGGACGAACTTGTGTATGCATGGTACCGAAACTCATCCAACTCATTCAAATGTGCCATCCTCAAGTTGGCGGTGACATCCCAATCAAGATTCAACTTCTTTAGAGCCCACATGGCTTTATACTCAAGTTCCACCAGAAGATGACAAGCTTTTCCGAACACCAACTGGTATGGAGACATTCCCATAGGTGTTTTGTAAGTCGTCCGGTAAGCCCATAAAGCATCATCAAGTTTCTTGGACCAATCCGTGCGGTTAGCATTCATTGTTTTGGACTAAATACTCTTTATCTCCCTGTTGAAGACTTCCACTTGATCGCTTCCTTGTGGATAATAGGGAGTCGTTACTTTATGAGTGACACCATGTTTGGTGAGTAAGGTATCAAAGGCTTTGTTGCAAAAATGTGACCCCCATCGCTTGTGATAGCCCGCGGAGTACCAAACGTTGTGAAAATATTTTTCTTCAAGAACACCACCACTCTTCTCGCCTCGTTGTTGGGTAGAGAAGCATCCTCAACCCATTTGGACACATAATCAATCGCGACCAAGATGTAGGTATTCCACAAGAACTCACAAAAGGACCCATGAAGTCAAATCCCCACACATCGAAAATATCAATCTCCAAAATGGCGGAGAGGGGCATTTCATTCTCCTTTGAGATTCCACCGGCCCTTTGACATTCATCACAATGCTTGACTAGATCACTTGCATCCTTGTAAAGAGTGGGCCAATAGAAACTGCAACTTAGCACTTTAGCCACCGTTCTTCCTCCACCATTGTGACCAACATATGGCAAATAATGACAAGCCCCAATAATTTCACATTGCTCCTCCTCCGGGACACATCATCTAATCATTCCATCCGTACAAATCCGAAAAAGGTATGGTTCATCTTAATAATAGTCTTGACAATCTCATTAGAGCTTTTTCCTTTAATTTGAAGAGAACTCAACCGGACACCTCTATTTAAGGTTATGAAACATTCGACGTAATAGTAATACCCAACAAAAAGCCGGTGTTGATTTTTCACAGGGAGCTATGAATGGGACTTAGGAGTATATATTGCAGTATATGAGCTTGAATTATCTCAATTAACACTTCCACAAATTTGGGTTGTTTCTAGGTCTAATTTAAACTAATATTACAAAGCTAAGAAATGAAACTAGGGAATTGTTTTTGTTGTTTTTCAAATGATATAAAAGGACTTAAGGCTATGACCTTCACCTGGGTGTTCGCCTAATGGGTTATAAACTTCAGAGCTTATTTTATTAGTTGGGGTGTATTATAGCTATCAACACTCAAGTATCCACTCAATACCTCTCGGTCAGAGAGTGATGTTGCCCAATTTGGTTTTCTCATGTCCAAATGGGTATTGAACAAAATAGTTGATAAAAAGCTCAAGTCGGATTTTACTATCTCTAGGTTCAACCCTTTAATTGGGCTTTTTAATCTCTCGATTGACCCAATTCCTTGTTAGCCAAGTTTTCCTAGACTAGTCTCTCTTTCTCAAGTAGAGACCAAGTCAGATAGGCATGAACTAATGTTTGCAACCATTACTTCTACAATTAAAAGCAAGAACAAGGCTAAATAATAAATACTCAACTATAAACAAGCAATAAATCAAACACCCATTAAGATTATACCCTAGGGTTGGGTCACGACCCTAGTGAAAATCTAGCTACTCATGCTTAAAATAGACGAAGTAGAATAAGAAATGATAATTAAACCCATATTGATAATTAAAATGATGAAATCAATGTTCAAAAAGCTCAAAATAGCAAAAACTACTAAAAAGAGTAAAAGAAATCATATACTGTAGCAGTTGATGTCAAAACTTAACCGAAAAAAGTGAAACTCTTATATTTTTACAGGACTAGAATGTTTGGACAAAAATGCCCTTTCAGAGGTTTTGGGGCCGCACAATTCCATGTGCGGTCTGCACTATTCTTTAGTCTTGACAGGGTTGGAAATATGCGACCGCATAATTTTGGACTGCGGTCGCACTGCTCTCTTTTTGTGGTCCTCACAATAATATCTGCGGCCGCACCTTGCTCCTCTATGGTCTGCACAAATATGACTGCGTCCGCGTAGCTTTTCTTCTGCGGCCGCACAATAATTGTGCGGTCCGCACTTTTGCTAGACTTGAGATGCAGGTTCTCTGATCTTTTTCTCTGACCCAGTTTCTTCGGCTGCACATATCATGTGTGGACCGCACTTTTCACATTTCTCTAGTGGGAATTTCTTCACAATCTGCGGCCGTAGATGATAATCCGCAGTCTGCACTTCTGAGCTTTTGTGCCTGTTTTTGTCCTTGAGTTCAGATTACTCCTTCTTGAGTTGGATTTCATCTTGGGAGCTCATCTTCCAATATTCCTGCAATTAAGCATATTTCATCAGTTTTCGGAAACACAATTAAACGCTTTTGGACTAAAACAAAAGCTAAAAGGCGCTAATAAGTAGTCAAAATCCCCACTTATCAACTCCCCTAAACTTAAGCTTTTGCTTGTCCTGAATCAAATAAGGTAATTCCCACCTCCACAAGTTAAGAACTATTCCAACTAATCAAAGATGCATCAATCACACATCAAGTGGGACCAACAATTACCCACAACACTTATGAATTATCAACAAGGCAGCGAGTTAAACTTTAAGCACAAATAGTTCTGATATGACACTTGAGCATCAAGAGTTGACTTTATTCATCAAGCAAGCTCGCTCTTTTATGTAGGTCATTGTGGCTCCCAAAATCCTCCTCCTCTACTCTCCGTTTGCATATCTCACTTAAGAATATAGCACTCAATTCAATGATTTATAAAATGTTCGCTCATCTCTCTTAAAAGAATGTCACAAGTACGGCTTTAAGAACCATATGCTTGCCCCTCATGTAAATCATCACTAATGTAAGCTCACTCGTCTTGAAATCATGTAGGGCTTTTTCGGAATGCAATGAAGGTTTTTGGACTAAGGTTGGATATCCTATGATAGAACAGGTTCATCATTCCTTAAGCACTCCATTTTCTCTTATCGGCTCATGCTTTGCCAACTCGTTGAGGCATTTTCTTTTCCTTAAGGGAATTAGAGAGACTTAACATCACTCTTTCTTGGTCATGATATTAATTTTCTCCTTCTTTGCTTTCTCCATGCTTTGCATCATTACTTTTCTTTGAATCCCTTCAACTCTTCGACTTATTCACTTTCTTTTTGCATTTTTATTTTTGTTCTTTCTTTTTCTTGCCTTTCCTTCTCTTCATTATTTTTCTCTTTTTGTGCCTTGATACCTTTTTCAAACTCCTCGTATCTCCCCCAAACTTATGATTTTAGCCACTTGTTGCACAAGAGTGTTAAAGAAAGCTCGGGTGCCAAGAGAAGGCTAAGACAAAATGGGTAAAGGCTTGTAACATGGATATCAAATGAGAAAGGTTTTAAGCTCAAATGGGTTGACTAGGGATAACAACATTGGTGGGCCATGGAAAATTTCGAGCGGGTCAAGTAGAACCTACAATCACTTCTCAAGCCAAGCAAAACCTAAATTTCGCCTCGAAACACATTCGTGGCAAGTTCTAGACCACTCACATGTGTACTTGGACTTGCGACAACAACATCTCACCTCTCACGCATTTGGATTGTTAAAGAGGATAGACTCGAGGGCCTACAACAACCATATTCAAGATTGAAAATCACTATGATTCGATTAAACCACTCGATGATTGCCTAAGTCAACACAAGAGTCAAAAGGTCACTAACTAGAGCTATTTCTTTCCAAAAAGCTTGTATTTAACCACAACACGTAGTTAAGTGTGTTGGTACAAAGTGAAGCATGTTTAACTCTTAAAACATGACTCAATTAGGTATTTTTATTCATTATTACTACTATTCTTACCTAAACACCAAAAACGGACTCAATCCCTTAACAAGGTTGTCACGCCATCCATCGTTAGGAAGAGTCACCCGGTTCACACAAAAACCACCTTTGGAAAGAACCGTGGCATTAAGAAAACCAAAGGCTTATTATCCACTAAAACACAAAATGAAGCTACTAAATTAAAAAGAAGTTGCTAAATTAAACACTAACTAAATAAGAAAACAAAATAAAGAAGCTGCAAATTAAACTACTGAAAGCGTAATGAATCTACGTAATGGGAGAGGAAAAGAGAAAATATATACAGCATGAGAGAAAGGAGAGAACAAATACAGAATAAGGAGAAAAAAAAAGACAATACTGTCATTTATTACAAACCAAATGTCTCAAAATCATTCATATAGATCAAATAACTCCACCCCCTCAAATAAAAGTAAGCATTGTCTCCAATGCTTAACAAGAGTGAAGAAAAAGGGTAAAAGTGAAGAAGACTCCCTATGTCGCCTTGGACATCTCAATGTCCACAGCAGCGTCACCGCTCTCAGTCTCCTCTAATTGGATCTCATCATCCTTGACTTTAGGAGTAGTTGGGTTGGTGAGCATCTGGTGTACTGCCTCAGCAGTGTCGGTAGCCAGGTCTAGCTCATCAGACTGGCCAGCTGGTGCCAGTGGAACTCATGGTGTTGTTGGTGCTGCTGGAGCTGGATCCATCAGCATGTCAAATGGAAGATCTCCAGCTACTGAAATCTTGGTCACCTTTTTCTGCAGCCTTTGAATTGATTTCTTGGATGCCTAAGATTTCCTCATATTCTTTACTTGCTTGCCCAACTCCTCAATCCCTAATCCATGTTGTACCAAGGTATTCATTATTGTGGTCGGGTTCTCCAGGAGCTTCATCAAAGTCTCCTTCATTGTCGGGGATACCTGGGGTGTCGGCATGGAAGACTACGCTGCAACATGATCGGATAAGTCAGACAGATTTGCAATAGCTGTCTGCATTGAGTTGTTGAGGCTCGCCAATAGCGGAGCAGAGAGTATAGGCATCGGCTACAAAACTGAGGAGGGAGGCATTGAGACTGAAGGTGGAGGCATGGCAGTTGCACTGGCAGAAGGCACTGCTGAAGTGGAAGGCATATCCCCGGACTCTGCAGGTACCACCGAAGGCTCATTAGACTGGCCTATGGTAGTAGTCGGCTGACCCTTTCTCTTCGGGTTCTTCAGGTCCATTAGAGAATACCAAGAAAAAGGCTTATTTGCCCGAACCATTGTGTCAAAATCCCTGGGCTCTACCCGTGCATTCGTAAGGTACTCCGTAAGGGTGTTGGGATATGGGTAGGAACTATCAGTCTGCTTGGTGATCAGTGTCATGCTGGCTGACAACACGACACCCACATTGATCGGGTACCCGACCATAATAGATGCGACTAGAACTGCCCATGTAATAGGTAAGTTTGTCTCATTCCAGCACGGGTCTAGTTTGCTGCATACGAAGGTTTGCCACTCCTTCGCCTCGATATTTAGGGTGTTCCACATAATAGAAACCCCAGTAGTGATCCATGGTGGTTGTGGCCCCGGCGCGGCAAGAATCTCAGCTAGCCATGGGTGAGCTGCATCACCCATCGCCATCTTTTCTAAGTACTGTACTGGCTCCATGTTCGCAAACCCCAAGTAGGAGTTCAGTGTATGCTGATCGAACCGGATCTTCAAAATTCTTACTTTTGTAACTTTGGTCCCTTTCTTGATATGTTCCACATTGGCATAGAATTCCCGGACCAAGTACTCCTTGCCATCTAAAACTGATTGGGTGAACCATATCCACCCTTTCCTCTCTCAGAACTATCTCAACACTTCTGGATTGTACTTGTCGAGATCTTGAAGTAGGAACTTTCGCTCAAGAGTGAGCGATCTCAATGTCTACCACCCACCAAAACTGGTGAAGGTAGCTAGACTTACAAACCGGTCCTCCCATACCTCTTTCTTCTTCGACCTCTCAAGGTCGGCAACTGTAGTATCACCCCTCGACCATCTTCCAGAATATCATCAACATCCACTGTAGTAGGTGGTGCGTTAGAGGCAGGTGTAGATGAGGGCTTCAAAGACTGACTGGCACTCTCTGCACCCTCGTAGGTGGTTTGAGATGTGTTAGGGTCGTCCCGGAGTTGATATCTCCCTGATGGCTGTGACTGGACAGCCGGCAACTCTTGGACCGAGTTGCCCTCCGATGCTTCCCTAGATGGGGCATAAGAACTGGATTCAGAGGGCTTTGTACCTCGCCCTATGCCTGTGGCTATCCTTTTCTGTTGTCAGGCTATTGGGAACTAGGCATTGGCTTCTTCCCTCGTCCCTGAGAAGGATCACCCCCTCCTTTTGAAGTATCTCCACGGCCTCAAGATCTAACCATTGTCTGTAACGAATAACAGCAGGAATCAGTTGTAGTTCAAGTGTACACAGACAGTGATCACAGTGCAAAATTAAAGTGCAGGGTAGGAAAATGCAGTCCGCACAATTGCAACTGCGGCCACAGACTAGGTTGTGCGAGCCACATAATTTGGACTTGCGGCTGCAGAAATGGAACTACGGTCCGCACAATTTTGAGTGCAACCACAAAATTGAAATGCGGTCCGCACAATAATGATTGCGGCCGCACATTGGACGTCTCAAAAGTGCCAACTCTCTGATGATAGAGATTGGTCTGTTTCTGCGGCCGCACATAGTTTTCTGCAGCCGCGGTAGAATGTTTGTGGTCCACACAATTTCAAGTGTGGTTGCAAAATCATGCTAGAACAGTGAACCCTATTCTCTACTTTTGCGGACCGCGTAATTTCTTGTGCGGCCGCAGATTTTTAAACCACATCGATCATAATTCTAGGGTTTTCTAGTTTTTCACAGATTCAACATGGTATTAACAATTAAGCAAGCAAATAAATTTACCCAGTCCCCATAAAGAAATTAGAAATTGACCCATTACAGATTAAACCCCACATAGTAGAAAAATTAAAATCTATTGACATATGGCCTAATCTACCTAAACAAATTGTAAAATATCTAAAAATTGAAATATTCTATGGGAAATTAAGAATACCAGATATGAAGGAGTGCTACTAAATTATCACAGATATGGATGGAGTGTGGCAGATGATTGAACAAATGATTTCCATGTTTTAGAATTTAGAGTGCTCAAAGAGGGAAAAACTTTGTACAGTAGCCTTAGGCTCCTATTTATACTTGCGGGCAGCCTTGGGGAGCAAAGGAGCCTTCTGCGGTCCGCACTCAGTTACTTGGAGGCTTAATAGCCTTTTTTGATATGCGGTCCGCACAATTTGTGGTGCGGCCGCAGATTTTGGCTACAGACCGCAGTCGATGTGCGGCCGCATATTGGCCATTTCTTTGACAGACCAAACTTTAGAGAGTTTGTATTTTTCCATTTCAATTTGTGCGGTCCATGCAAGAATTTTTCAGCCACAGTTGCCTTCTACTGTATCACTCCTAATTGTGCGGTCCGCACAATACATGTGTGATCCGCATTTTTTCCATACTTAGCCAATTTTCTGAGCACAGGTCCTCTAAAAGAAAATTCATCCCTGCAACACACTTCAAATCTAGTTAGCATAAAAATAACACCTATATACTAAAGAAGAAAAGAAAAAGAAGAAAAACACATGGGTTGCCTCCTAAGAATCGCCTGATTTAACGTGAATTGAACAACAGCACAAGATCACCATCTTTGAACTCTTTGTTCCACATGACTTTGTTCCAAATGTACTTGTCATGAAGATATTTCATCTTCTCTTTGTATAAGGACGAACTTGTGTATGCATGGTACCGGAACTCATCCAACTCATTCAAATATGCCACCCTCAAGTTGGCGGCGACATCCCAATCAAGATTCAACTTCTTTAGAGCCCACATGGCTTTATACTCAAGTTCCACCAGAAGATAACAAGCTTTTCCGAACACCAACTGGTATGGAGACATTCCCATAGGTGTTTTGTAAGTCGTACGGTAAGCCCATAAAGCATCATCAAGTTTCTTGGACCAATCCGTGCGGTTAGCATTCATTGTTTTGTACTAATTACTCTTTATCTCCCTGTTGAAGACTTCCACTTGATCGCTTTCTTGTGGATGATAGGGAGTCGTGACTTTATGAGTGACACCATGCTTAGTGACTAAGGTATCGAAGGCTTTGTTGCAAAAATATGACACCCATCGCTTGTGATAGCCCGCGGAGTACCAAACGTTGTGAAAATATTTTTCTTCAAGAACACCACCACTCTTCTCGCCTCATTGTTGGGTATAGCAACATCCTCAACCCATTTGGACACATAATCAATCGCGACCAAGATGTAGGTATTCCACAAGAACTCACAAAAGGACCCATGAAGTCAATTCCCCACACATCGAAAATATCAATCTCCAAAATGGCGGAGAGGGGCATTTCATTCTCCTTTGAGATTCCACCGGTCCTTTGACATTTATCACAATGCTTGACTAGATCACTTGCATTCTTGTAAAGAGTGGGCCAATAGAAACTTCAACTTAGCACTTTATCCGCCGTTCGTGCTCCACCATTGTGACCAACATATGGCAAATAATGACAAGCCCCAATAATTTCACATTGCTCCTCCTCTGGGACATATCATCTAATCACTCCATCCGTACAAATCCGAAAAAGGTATGGTTCATCTCAATAATAGTCTTGACAATCTCATTTGAGCTTCTTCCTTTAATTTGAAGAGAACTCAACCGGGATGATACCAATCACAAGAAAATTTGCTAGATCCGCGAATCACGATACCTCTTTCATTGAAATAGCCAAAAGTTGCTCATCGGGGAAACAATCATTGATTTCAAGGCCATCATATGGCCTCCCCTCCTCCTCCAAACGAGACAACTGGTCTGCCACTTGGTTTTCACTTCCTTTTCGATCTTGTGTATCAATATCAAACTCTTACAACAAAAGCAACCATCTCATAAATCTTGTTTTGGAGTCTTTCTTGATCATAAGATAATGAAGTGCTACATCCGTGTGGACAATCACTTTTGCACCCATCAAGTATGGGCGGAACTTCTCAATAGCAAACACAATGGCAAGGAGCTCTTTCTCCATCCCACTGTAGTTGACTTGGCACTATTCATGATCTTACTGGCATAGTAGACCAGACAAAAAATCTTATTGATGTGTTGCCCCAAAATAGCCCCTACCACTACATCGCTTGCATCGCACATGAGCTCAAAAGGAACACTCCAATTTGGAGCGGTGATAATGGGAGCAGTATTCAACTTGAACTTTAGCAATTCAAAAGTTGTCATGCAATCATCATTGAAGTGGAACTTAGCATCTTTCTCCAAATGCTTGCAGAACGGGTTCACCACTTTAGAGAAATCCTTGATGAAGCATCGGTAAAACCCCGCGTGGCCTAAAAAACTCCATACGTCTTTCACCGAAGTTGGAGGTGGAAGTTAAGAAATCACCTCTATATTTGCCTTGTCGACTTCAATACCATTCTTTGAGATCTTGTGGCCAAGGATCCTTCCTCGACCATGAAATGACATTTCTCCCAATTTAGCACCAAATTTGTTTCTTCGCATCTTCTCAACACTTTATCCAAGTTTTCGAGACAGTCATCAAAAGAATTCCCGACCACCAAAAATTCATCCATGAAGACTTCAAGGTAATCATCCACCATGTCCGTGAATATCGTCATCATACACCTTTAAAAAGTCATCGGTGCATTGCACAACCCAAATTGCATCCGCTTGAAGGAAAAAGTACCATAAGGACATGTAAAAGTAGTTTTTTGTTGATCCTCCGGAGCAATAAAAATATTGTTTTATCCGGAATACCCATCAAGGAAACAATAGAAAGAACGGACGACCAATATATCAAGCATTTGATCTAGGAAGGGAAGTGGAAAATGGTCTTTCCTTGTGACTTTGTTGAGCTTACGATAGTCCATACACACTTTCAACCTGGTCACTGTTACTGTAGGAATCAACTCATTCTTGTCATTGGTGACCACCGTCATGCCCCCTTCTTTGGGACACATTGAACCGGAGAAGTCCACGAACTATCGGAAATGGGGTAGATAACCCCGACATCCAACCACTTGATGATCTCCTTTTTAACAACTTCTTGCATGGCTTCATTAAGTCTCTTTTGATGTTCAATAGATGGTTTGGCACCTTCCTCCAAGTTAATATTATGCATTCCAAATGCGGGGTTTATCCCCCGAATATCCACCAATGTCCATCCAATAGCCTTCTTCCTCTTTTGTAGCACCGCCAATGTAGAGTCTACCAGCACGTTAGTCAAACGAGAGGAAAGAATAACCGTTAAAGTAGAAGAAGGGCCAAGAAATTCATACCGAAGATGTGTAGGCAATGACTTTAACTCCAAGATACGAGGCTCTTCAATTGAAGGCGTTTTAGGAGGAGTTGTCCTATTTTCAAGATCCAAGGACAATTTGCAGGGTTCATAAGTGTACGACTCCATTCCTTAAAAAGAATTCACTTATTACATGAAGCCTTCCATCTCATCATCATCAAAGTTGAGCAAGACGACCTCCAATGTATCATCCACATTCATCACAACACTCTTTTCATCTACAATCACAACGGTCACCAAGTCCACGAAAGAACACACCTATTTGATATTGAGTTACCTCATGGACTTACACACATGGAAAACTACTTTTTCATCACCAACCCGAAAGGTAAGTTATCCGGCTTCAACATCAACTAGAGCCTTTCTTGTAGCAAGGAAAGGTCTACCAAGAATAATAGGTACCTCATATTCCACCTCACAATCAAGAATGACAAAATCCGCCGGAACAATGAATTTATCAACGCGGACCAATACATCTTCAATCACTCCCAATGGTCTCTTCATGGTACGATCGACCATTTGTTATCTCATAGATGTGGGTCTTGGTTGCCCAATTCCCAAAGTCTTGAAGACCGAGTAGGGCATCAAATTTATACTTGCCCAAGATCACAAAGAGCTTTTGCAAACTTGGCGCTTCCAATTGTACAAGGAATCATGAAAGCGTCGGGACCCTCCAACTTGGGAGCCATTAAATGCACAATCGCACTCACTTGATGAGTCATTTTTATAGTTACGAAATTCATCGAGCTCTTCTTTGTCACTAAATCCTTCATAAACTTTGTATAACTGGGTATTTACTCCAAGGCTTCAACCAATGGCACATTGATCGATAGACTCTTCATTATGTCAATGAACTTTCTGAATTGATTCTCGCCATTTTTCTTGGCAAGCCTTTGAGGATATGGAGGAGGAGGAGGCCTAGGCATTGGTGCCTTAGCCTTTTGCACTACCAGTTCCGGTATGTCAACAACGTGATCCCTAGATGGGTTCACTTCCTCTTGAGTCTCTTTCACATTGTCATCAATATCAATCCGCACTTCATCATTTTCTTGCACCACATTGTTCGAGGTCTCATCTTCTTTTACCACTTTCTCATCATCCACAAGTTTCCTTTGACTTGAAATGGGTGCATTCCCACCTTTTACACTCATTGTAGTAACGGCCATGGCATGTCCCGCGTTGTTCTCACCCTTTTGGTTCACCACTGTGTCACTTGGTAGTGCCCCCTTAGGACGAGTATTTAGAGCTTGAGAGAGTTGCCCCATTTGGGCATCAGAGTCGGCATTCTTCTCCATCATGTTCTTCAACATATTCTTAATACGCCCCATTTCATTATTGGAGGAACGTGGACCATGGGAAGGATAAGGAGGCGGGTTGCTTGGTTGTTGGTGCATCGTGGGCCTTTGAAAACCTGACCCATGATTGCCTTGATTATTTTTCCATCCCCCTTAGTTGTTGCCTACCTAATATCCTTGGTTGTTTCCACTCCAATTACCTTGGTTATTTCCACCACTCCAATTTCCTTGATTGTTGTTATTATTCCGATTACTTTGGTTGTTGGAATTCTAATAACCTTGATTACCTTTAGGTCGCCATTGTTGTTGATCCGGGACTTGAGAGTTGTTTCTTTTNTGCCCAAGATCACAAAGAGCTTTTGCAAACTTGGCACTTCCAATTGTACAAAGAATCGTGAAAGCGCCGGGATCCTCCAACTTGGGAGCCATTGAATGCACAATCGCACTCACTTGATGAGTCATTTGTATAGTTACAAATTCATCGAGCTCTTCTTTGTCACTAAATCCTTCATAAACTTTGCATAACCGGGTATTTACTCCAAGGCTTTAACCAATGGCACATTGATCGATAGACTCTTCATTATGTCAATGAACTTTCTGAATTGATTCTCGCCATTTTTCTTGGCAAGCCTTTGAGGATATGGAGGAGGAGGAGGCCTAGGCATTGGTGCCTTAGCCTTTTGCACTACCAGTTCCGGTATGTCAACAACGTGATCCCTAGATGGGTTCACTTCCTCTTGAGTCTCTTTCACATTGTCATCAATATCAATCCGCACTTCATCATTTTCTTGCACCACATTGTTCGAGGTCTCATCTTCTTTTACCACTTTCTCATCATCCACAAGTTTCCTTTGACTTGAAGTGGGTGCATTCCCACCTTTTACACTCATTGTAGTAACGGCCATGGCATGTCCCGCGTTGTTCCCACCCTTTTGGTTCACCACTGTGTCACTTGGTAGTGCCCCCTTAGGACGAGTATTTAGAGCTTGAGAGAGTTTCCCCATTTGGGCATCAGAGTCGGCATTCTTCTCCATCATTTTCTTCAACATATTCTCAATACGCCCCATTTCATTGTTGGAGGAACGTGGACCATGGGAAGGATAAGGAGGCGGGTTGCTTGGTTGTTGGTACATCGTGGGCCTTTAAAAACCCGACCCCTGATTGCCTTGATTATTTTTCCATCCCCCTTGGTTGTTGCCTACCCAATATCCTTGGTTGTTTCCACTCCAATTACCTTGGTTATTTCCACCACTCCAATTTCATTGATCGTTGTTATTATTCCGATTACTTTGGTTGTTGGAATTCTAATAACCTTGATTACCTTGAGGTCGCCATTGTTGTTGATTCGGGACTTGAGAGTTGTTTCTTTTCCCTTGAAAGTTGTTGACATGCTGTACTTCTTCGTCTTGTTCATTGTAAGATTCATCTTGATTAAACCCACTATCTTATTGCACTTAATTCTCCATTCGGTTTTGCACTTGTGGACCCTTGGTCCTTATTTTGTTCACCATTATGTTTAATCACTCCATGGAATTGACTTGGTTAGGATTTTGCACTTATTGAAGTCAAGCCTTTGCTAATTGATTCATTGTGGTGGTCAATTCGGCAATGGATTACCCATGATCATGCAACTCTTTATGGAGGTAAATCACATTTTGATCACCGTGAGAAATATTTGCCTGACTTTGCCATGCCGATGAGGTATCCGCCAGTTCATCTAAAATCTCACAAGCTTCCGCATATGGAATTATCATGAAATTTCAATCGGCAAGTTGATTTACCATGCACTGATTGGTCGTGTCGATCCCCCGATAGAAAGTTTGTTGAATCATAACTTTCGTCATGTCATTATTGGGGAACTGTTTGACCATTGTCCTATACTGCTCCCATATCTCATGTAACGGCTCATTGGTATCTTGTTTGAATGCTAGAATCCCGTCTCTAAGAGTAGCCATATGCTCGTGAGAAAAGAACTTGGAAATACATTTCTCCGCCAACTCATCCCACATATGGATGGAATGGTTTGGCAATCTCTCCAACCAATATAAGGCTTTTCCTCGTAGAGAGAAGAGAAATAGCC
This sequence comes from Nicotiana otophora, assembly GCA_000715115.1. Taxonomy (NCBI): domain Eukaryota; kingdom Viridiplantae; phylum Streptophyta; class Magnoliopsida; order Solanales; family Solanaceae; genus Nicotiana; species Nicotiana otophora. The sequence goes on from AWOL01S0059900.1 coordinate 24,241, forward strand.
TTAACCTTGAAGCATCATCAGAGATGTTTGTCTGTTTACTCCCCCAGCAAGTGTCCACAAACCCCGTCAAGTGTTTGTATGCATTTTGACTCGGAGCCCAGGTGAAGAATCCTCGTTGCTCGAGCAATGTGAGCAGTACATTTGTGATTTGAATGTTGCCCGCCCTAATACGGGGCGGGACTATGGCACTTGCATACCCTTCATTCGTCAACACCCGGTGTGGGGCCACTCTTGGTGGAGGTGGGGCTGGAATGGGGATGTTGTCTTGAGGTGGTCAGCCTCTTCTATTCGCTTGAGGTCCAACAAAAACCTCATCAACTTGGTCATCATCAACGTTCACATCCCCCAAAGGTATGTTTCGGAGTTGATCATTGTTGTTTACCATTATAGTACCTACAATTGATTCACAAAAATCGGTAACAAGGAAGGAAAAGAAGACAATTCACACACAAAACCAAATATATAGCTAAATCCGTTTTTTAGCTCCCCGGCAATGGCGCCAAATATTGATCTCGTCCAAGTCACACCTCTGTTTAAGGTTATGAAATAGTCGATGCAATAGAAATACCCAACAAGGAGTCGAGGTCATATTTCCACAGGGAGCTATGAATGGGACTTAGGAGTATATATTGCAGTATATGAGCTTGAGTTATATCAATTTACACTTCCACAAATTTAAGTTGTTTCTATGTCTAATTTCAACTAAGATTGCAAAACTAAGAAATGAAACTAGGAAATTATTTGTGTTGTTTTCAAATGATATAAAAGGGCCTAGGGTTATGACCTTCACCTAGGTATTTGCCTAATGGGTTATAAACTTAAAAGCTTGTTTTATTGGTTGTGGTGTATTATAGCAATTAGCACTCAAGTATCCATTCAATACTTCTCGGTCAGAGAGTGATTTTGCCCAATTTGGATTTCTCAAGTCCAAATGGGTATTGAACAAAACGATTGATAAAAAGCTCAAGTCATGATTTACTATCTCTAGGTTCAACCCTTTAATTGGGCTTATCAATCCCTCGATTGACCCAATTCCTTGTTAGCCAAGTTTTCCTAGACTAGTCTCTCTCTCTCTCTCAAGTAGATACCAAGTCAAATAGGCATGAAGTAATGTTTGCAACCAATAATTCTACAATTAAAAGCAAGAACAAGTTTAGATAATAAACACCCAACCATAAACAAGCAATAAATCAAACACCAATTAAGATTACACTCTAGGGTTAGGTCACAACCCTAGTGAAAATCTAGCTACTCATGCTTAAAATAGAAGAAGTAGAAGAAGAAATTATAATTAAACCCATATTGATAATTAAAATGATGAAATCAATGTTTAAAAAGCTAAAAATAGCAAAAACTACTAAAAAGAGTAAAAGAAACCGTCTACTGTAGCAGCTGATGTCAAAACTTAACCTAAAAAGTGAAACTCTTCTATTTATACAAGGCTGGAATTTTCGGACAAAAATGCCCGTTCAAAGGTTCTGCGGCCGCACAACTCCATGTGCGGTCCGCACTTTTCTTCAGTCTTGTCAGGGTTGGAAATCTGTGGCCGCATAATTCTGGATTGCGGACGCACTGCTCTCTTTCTGCGGTCCGCACAATAATGTTTGCGGCCGCACCTTGCTCTTCTGCGGTATGCACAAATGTGATTGCGGCTGCATAGCTTTTCTTCTGCTGCCGCACAATAATTGTGCGGTCCACACTTTTGTTGGAATTGAGATGCAGGTTCTTTGATCTTTTTCTCTTACCCAGTTTCTGCGGCTGCACATATCATTTGTGGACCACACTTTGCACATTTCTCTGATGGTAATTTCTTCACAACCTGCGGTCGCAGATGATAATCTGCAATCCGTATTTCTGAGCTTTTGTGCCTGTTTTTGTCCTTGAGTTCAGATTACTCCTTCTTGAGTTGGATTTTGTCTTGGGAGATCATCTTTCAATATTCCTGCAATTAAGCATATTTCATCTATTTTCGGGAACAAAATTAAATGCTTTTGGACTAATACAAAAGCTAAAAGGCACTAATAAGTAGTCAAAATCCGCACTTATCAACAGCACGAACATTATAGATTTATGACTATAGGTTTGTAATACCTTTAATCTGCAAATCCGTTAGACTAAAGTTGCAATGCTGCCTGTACATTATTGGAAATCAGAATCACCTAGAAACCATGTCTATAGGACCTAACGATTATAATGCTTCTTAATTTTGAAGCTGTCTACTACCTAATCTGCTGCGTGCATTCGTTGTTTATGTGTGGGTGTTAACTTAATCATTTTCTTGCATTTATGTGAAGTCCTATATGTTTTGAATGTGCGCTAGTTTTATCATTTTTGAGCATCCTAAGTAGAGTTTAGAACTGCCTAATTGTAAGTCCAAAGCCTCCTGGACCAGAGACATGGGACAGGTAGTGAACACATTGGACATGACCTAGAATTGAATTACATCGCCTTTAAGTAAACAACTTTAACATAATAATTGGGTAGCAGGAGATGATAGTCTCTACTTGCTGAAGAATATGGGCAACCCCTACCTTAAGGGAGTTGTGCAGTATTATTTATGTGGCACGGGTGATCCTTTAGGCTAAAAAACTTAGGACCCCCCATTCTTTTATATGTCTATTGTTCACACTTAGTCGTCGAATATGGAATAATTAAGGTGTATCTTACAACATCTAATGACTTGTGATTATCTATATAGTCAAATTGTTGCCCAAGTTTTGCACGTGTTCGTAATAGAACCTTTAAATTCCTTGTCTCCCTTCACCTATATGATCACTTAGGACAATTACAATCCAATAATCCCAAATAGCGTAAAATTTGGCCGAGATCCACAGTTGTGGACTTCGAAGAGTACCTAACACCTTCTTTTTGACGTAACTCGAGCCCTTACCCAATATTATGGTGATATAGACTAGTTAAACAGAGTTATTTGCAAATAGGTGCCCTAACGCACCTCAAAATCGTTAGGTGGTGACTCTCATATTTTAATACCCATTTAAAAGAGTTGTCACACGTCGAAATCCACTTTCGAGAGAAAAAAAGTGTGCAAAAACATGGCGACCTGCTGGGATTTATATTTAGGCTAGTACCATAACGAAGTTGACTTATGTGGATTTTTTGATGACATACACATCCTTTCCCTTATTTGTTTAAGTTGCTATGACATGCATATCACCTCCCCTTATTTCCCTTTATTTGCTATGACATGCACATCTCTCCTTCTGTTGCTTTCATATTGTTTAAGACTGCTATATCATGTCTCTGCCGTACCTATCTCCCTATTTGCTCATTTAGTTATGTTCTCGCATGTTTTCATGAGTTAAACCGACTTCTCTATTTTTCATTCCTTGTTTCCTTTATTTCTCCCGTTTATATTGTTTATTATTTTTATGCACTTTCATCATACAAATATTTGGGAATGTGTTACTATTTTTGCATAAAGCATGCTTCTATATCATACTTCACTGTTGCTTATTATCAACATAGCAGTGCTTGATGAGTGTCTACGTTTTCCTAAAAAACACCCTTTTAAACTGGAAAGGCTTATTTGCGATAGACTAGTCGATCAGCGGTTGCAGTCGACGGTCCCGTACTTTTCCCTCTCAAGTTGTCCACTTGAGAGTACCAGTCTAGACCTTTCTAGAAACCACACTCTGATTTGAAATATACATGCATCATGCTAAACCTAGTATGAATTGAGACATCATTGATGCATCAACCCGTGTAGATGAACCTTGTCCAAAGTCCAACGGAATTTTTATAATCCCCAAGGACACCATTATATTATGTGCATTACTTGGAGAAAAAGTGTCAACATGGTGATTATTATTGCGTAAATAGTCGAATCTGGAGGGGGGAAGGGCTAACTTTTATTTGTTTGCAGAAAATGAAGCATAAAATTCCTAGGTTCGATATGGTCCAGAATATCCCACCTCTTCTAATTGACTTGTGGAATGACCTTGCGCCCTGTGTCAGAAATCATGTGAGGAGGGTATTGGGTAATTTTTCATCTTTGTTGAACATTCAACCAAAACCGGAACTGATCGAGGCTGCTATCATGTTCTGGGATGAGAAAAGAGCCGTTTTCCGATTCGGCAATATAGAAATGACTCCTCTGCTGGAAGAAATAAGTGGTCGCCAAGTTACCATGGGATAGTCCAGGACTATTGGTGCTAGAAAATTGCACTCCATGTGGTTTTCTCAAAATGTTAGATTTTAAGGAGAATGATGAGCTGGTATGTCTGAAGAAATCATATATTCCCTTTGAATTTCTCTATGAGCGTTATGGGCTTTGCAAATCATATCACCTTCATCATGAGGAGCTAGCCATTACCGCTTTATGATGGGTGCACCGCCGGGTTTATGTTTTCATAGTCTGATTGTTGGGTTTGATGATATTTCCAATGCAAGGGGGAAGAACTCATACTCGCTTAACTATGGTCACCAGGACCTTAATGGAGGGTATCGAGGGGCAAAAGTACACTGTCATCCCGATGATCTTAGCTTAAATGTACCGTGCTCAGGATCGGTGCTAGCATGGGTTCAGACACTTCAAGGGTTGTAATCTCCTGCTACAAGTTTGGTTGCTGGAACACTTTCAGAGGGCTGATTATCGGCAAGAGCTTCTACGAAGTCCACTGAATGACTACATAGCCAGTCGTCATGCAAAGAAGATGACATTCATCCCAGAAAGGTTTGGAAAGTCTCGAAATGTTGTAGGCTGGGTGCGTTTCTTCAGCAATCTGATAGACGAGCAAGTGCATTAGATGTTTGAATGGTTTCCTAGTAGTGAGTTCATCCTCAAGTCCAAACGAACCACTAACTTAGTACTGATCGAGTTGCGAGGAATCTACCCTTACGCTCCTATAAGGGTAATGAGAGAAGTTGGGAGGAAACAAGTCATACCTCGAGTTTCCAACATGGTTCAGTATAAAGCATATTTTAAAGGAGATGTCATCCCATTCATTTTTGAAGCCCAACACACGTGGAACCAAAACGATCATCGTGGAAGGAGAGACTATTGATCCAGACGGGTATCACGCCGGCCATATGTACTACTATCTCTCATGGTTGGAGGGCGACATAGCCGAGGACGTCAGACCCGGGGTCAATCTAAAATATAGGATCATAGATGAGGTGGTCGAGGTGTAAGTAAAGTACAAGAGGCTATGAAAAAGGGTGTTCGAATCTGAAGCTAAACATCTAGAGCATCATAAGGTAGATATGGAAGCGATCAGAGAATGGAAGGAAATTGCAAATAAGTCGACAGAAAGGTTGGAACATCAAGAACAAAGACTCATGCAGCTATAGGGGAAGATGAGAAAGAGGCTTTGGGATTGTCAAGGCATGGATTCGAATGAAGGAGGGAAGTTAGCAATGGCGTACTTGATACTCGACATGCGCGATTTGGGAAACATGATTGATGGAGTCAAGAGAGCCAAGCATGGAGAAAGTCCTTCAAGGACCAAGTAGACTAGGAGAAAATGTTCTTTACTACTTTCTAGATTCGATTAGATTTCGATGTAATAAGGCTTAATTCCATTAGTTACTCTATAATTATTATTTTCGATTTAGTGAAGATGGATTTGGCTTATTTTTTGCATTAATGGAATAAAGCAAACGTTGGCATGAATCTTCTGTAAGTCTATGTGTTGCTTAGGCCTACCTCAGGCACAATGAGGTCCCCAAATTAGGACGTGAATTATTGCATGACATTATGTGATACATGCCTAAATATTGAAAATACTCTTTTACTCCGTCTTACTGAATTGGTTACCTTTTAATTTTGTTTCTTTCTTTTGATTAATCCCATTACCAAAAGTTGGTTCGTGCATTTTGGTATCATCAGCTTACCACACCAGATCCATAGGTCCTCCACCTCCTCCTCCACCTAGCGACCCGAAAGGCAAAGGAAAAGGGAAGATGGATGATCTAAGTGGTAACCGAAAAGACAATGCTACCATGGCAGAGAATGTTGAAACCTTATACGGGGGAAGTACGCCAAGACAGAATGAGTTGGTCTTACGTTTGGAACAGAAAATCCTGGAGATGCAGGGTGAACTTGAGCAGGTCCGAAATCTCACAAAACCTCTCCCTTACTCTAAATGTTCCTGACATCAACCATCAACACACAACCACTCAGAACCAAACACCACGGTAAAATACCCAAAACCAAAATCCACTACCCATAGCTCCAAACAATCCTCCTGCAATGCACCAGTATCACACTCCCGCACCTCCTCAAAATCTTAACCCACCACCAGACTAACCCCTCAAACCATCACCCGACCCAGTATCCACAGACCACCACTTATCACACTCCTCAAAACGCATCACAACTCACCATTGATCCCCCTCAAACTTCAATCAATGATCACCCATATACCCAAGTTCCAGGAACTCATCAAGGCAACCCGATATACATGGAAACCTTAACCCACACCCCGCAACAAGCCCTATACATACCTGAGCCAACCGAGAAGGACTTGTTCATTCGAAAATATGGCAGAAGAACTCAAGAAATTGACAGGGAGAGTCTAGAGTATTGAAGGAGGGAAAGGTGTTGAAGGTTTAAATTATGAAGACTTGTGTATCCATCCAGATGTAAAACTGCCGGAGGGTTACAAACCTCCCATGTTTGAGATGTTTAATGGCACTAGTGATCGTAAGGTACATCTGAGAACCTACTACGATAAGCTTGTGGGAGTGGGTATGAATGAATAAATTCGCATGAAACTGTTCATATAAAGTCTTACAAGAGACGCATTATCTTGGTATATCAGTCAGAATCCGAAGAAGTGGGCGAATTGGGTGAGCATGGAATCGGATTTCATCGACTGATTCAGGTTCAATACAGAGAACACACCAGACATTTTCTATATCCAAAACCCTAAGAAGAAGCCGACAGAAACCTTTCTCAAGTATGCTACTCGTTGGAGATCAAAGGCTGCCAAGGTGAGGCCTCCACTTGAAGTAGAACAAATGAGAAAGTTCTTTGATAAAGCTCAAGATCCGCAGTATTACAAAAGGTTGATGGTTATCGAGAATCACAAGTTCTCAGACATCATCAAGTTAGGAGAAAGGATAGAAGAAGGAACCAAGAGCAGGATGGTGATCAATTGCGAGACACTGTAAGCCACAAACAAAGCCTTGCAATCAGGAGGTATCTCGAAGAAGAAAGAAGTGGGTGCCATGATGGTAGCCCATGGCCCTAAGTCTACCCTTACATACCAAACACCTCCACCAGCATATCAAACCTCACCTCCAAAATACCAATACCCTACCAACACCTATAATACATATAATACCCAACTTGCATATTACCATTCACCTCCACCCGCCTGCCAAAACTACCCTAAGCCACAACCAACTTTTGACAACAAAGCTCCTAGACAATACACCCCAATCGCTGAACCCATCGACCAACTGTATGAGAGACTAAAGGCCGCTGGTTATGTCACCCTTATTCCTGTTGTTGCTGTTAAGAACCCTTCCTAGTGGGTTAATCCCAACAAAACTTGTGCCTATCATTCAGGCATGAAGGGTCATACCATTGAGGAATGCCGCATGTTGAAGGACAAGATTCAAACACTGATCGACACCAAAGCTATACAGGCAAATGAAGCCGCACCAAATGTTCGTAATAACCCTCTCCCGGATCATAGGGGCGAGGGAGTGAATGTTATAGAAACTGATGAGAAATGAGAACATGAGGGATACATCGGAGTTATTCGAGAGGGGGAGGCTCCTAAAACATCTCTTGTCATCCTCTCGCCGATTGTGGTGCAAACCTAGGCACCATTTGAGGTCGAGGTAGTTACGCCTTTCATTGTGATGGTAGCTCCAACACAGTCTTATAAGTCTGATACCGTCCCATGGGATTATGTGGCGGAGGCAAGACAAAAAGGAAAATTTAAGATGGAAGAGACGGGTGCTGCGAAAGGTATGACAAGAACTTGCAGAGTTTATACACTTGAGAATCTTGGAGGAACAAGAAAAGAAACTACATCTAAGCCACTTATCATTAGGACATGCACTGGTGATCTTTGGAGAAAGGTACAGGCCAGGCAGTACTCTGTTGTTGATCACCTGAACAAAACTCCTGCCCAGATATCCATCTTGTCATTGTTACAAAATTCATACGCGCACAAGAATGCCTTGATGAAAGTATTAAGTGAAGCTTATGTGCCTACTGGCATCACTAGCGGGGAGATGGCTAACATGGTAGGACGGGTACTAGAGAGTCACAAAATTACTTTCCACCAAGAAGAGCTACCGCCAGAAGGGTTTGGTCACAATAAAGTGTTGTACATCACTCTGCAATTTGAAGACAAGTTCATTGCCAGAGTCCTGATAGATGGAGGTTTGAGCCTGAACATATGCCCGCTGACTACTTTGTAAAGACTATGAAAAGCCATGCATGAGATACAGATGAGAAGCATGAATGTGAAAGTGTTCGATGGATCTCAGAGAGCCACCATTGGGAAAATCAACCTCGATCTACAGATGGGCTAAATCTGGTTTGACGTCGAATTCCATTTGCTAGACATATCTGCCACCTATAACTTGTTATTGGGACGACCATGGATACACGAAGCTGGGGAAGTCGCTTCTACTCTGCACCATGTTGTGAAGTTCGAGTGGAATCATCAAGAGGTAATTATTCATGGGGATGGAAGCAACCCTATCCACGCTAACTAGACTATGCCAGTTATCGAGAACATGAGGAAATTGGGAGGAGAAACATACCACCGCAATGAGCGGGTAAACAATTAAGAAGGATCGATGGTGGAGCAATAAGATAGAAAGCATATTGATGTTGTTGGGATATGAACCAGGCAAGGGTCTTGGCCAAAAGCTTCAGGGGATCACAGAATCCATACGACCACAATATCATGGCATAACCTTTGGTCTCGGGTATGAATATATTGTTCAAGAATACTAGGATTGGACACCTCCGTGTTATACCGATTACTACCCATTTGAACAACCCATACCACCACTACACCAGACATTTCGCTAGACTGATGTGATTTAGGGATCCGAGGAAGACGAGATTTTGGCTGGTATGAGGAAGCGGTTTCTTGACGAAGAAGATATGGACCGCAGTGCAATTTTACACGGGGAGGAGGAAGAAATTACCATACATACAGTGGGAGAAGGAGCTATTCTCAAGAACTGGATTGCTGCACCATCTTGGGCATGCCGAGTACTTGGGAAGCCTTAGCAGAATTAGCATTATTTATTTTCAAATTTGTTTTAGGAATTTAAGACATTCTTAGTGTTTAGTTTTGAAATAATTACTCGATCCATCGAGTCATACTTGTTGACAATTTTAAGTTTTAATGCGTTATTGCTTTTCGTTTATTTAGTATTATCTTTCTACATTGTTTTCAGTATAATTATAATATATCCTGATGAACCTACGATCGTGATAAGTAATGAGACAACACAACATAAGGAAAGCGATTCGAAAGATTTGGAAAATGATATAATACTTGAGGAAATTAGCAAAGAAGTACAGAATTTTGAGAACAAACCGAAGTCCAATTTAGAAGAAACTGAGGCAATTAACTTAGGAGATTCTGAAATAGTCAAGGAAACTCGCACAAGCATTCATCTATCTATCACCATCAGAGAATGAAGAGTACATCCTATTTATAAAAGAATATAAGGATATTTTTGCATTGTCCTACGATGACATTATTGGGTTAAGCACATCCATAGTAGCTCACAAGCTACCTACCAACCCCATGTATCCATCGATAAAGCAGAAGCTCGGAAAATTTAAGCCAGAAATGAGTCTGAAGATAAAGGAGGAGGTCACTAAGCAAATCAAAGCCAAGGTCCTTCGAGTGGTCGAGTACCCGACCTAGTTAGCCAACATTGTGTCGATTCCGAAGAAGGATGGGAAAGTTAGGGTGTGTGTTGAATATCGAGATATGAACAGAGCAAGTCCTAAGGATGATTTCCCATTGTTAACATACACATACTGATTGACAACTGCGCCAAGCATGAACTCCAATCCATTGTTGATTGCTTCATAGGATGCCACCAAATTTGTATGAACGAAGAGGACGACGAAAAAATAGACTTTATCACACCATAGGGTATATATTTTTAAAACGTGATTCCATTCGGTTTGAAGAATGATGGGGCTACCTACATGAGGGCCATGATAACTCTTTTCCATGACATGATACACAAAGAAAAAGAGGTGTACATGGATGATGTTATCATCAAATATAAGAGAATTTCATATCACATAGCAGACCTGAGGAAGTTTTTTGACTGACTTCGAAAATACAATTTGAAGTTAAATCCTGCAAAATGTGCCTTCGGAGTCCCTGCCGTGATGTTGTTCGGTTTCATCATCACCCGCTGCGGTATTAATCTAGACCCGTCGAAATCAAAGCTATTCAGGACTTGCCACTGCCAAAGAACAAGAAGGATGTAATGAGTTTTCTAGGACACCTCAATTATACCAGCCATTTTATAGAACAATCAACGGTGATATGTGAGCCAATCTTCAAGATGCTGAGGAAAGATGCTAACAACGAGCTAGACCGAAGAATGTCAGAAGGCTTTCGACAAAATCAAGGAGTAATTGTCTAAACCACCTGTGTTGGTCCCGCTAGAGCCAGGACGACCTCTGCTATGGTATTTGTCCGTGTTGGATGGAGACTTTGGTTGCGTTCTGGGACAACGTGATGAAACCGGGAGGAAAGAGCCGGCGATATATTATCTTGAGTAAGAAGTTCAGACCTTAGGACGCCCGGTACTCTTTGCTTGAGCGCACCTGTTGTGCTTTGACAATGATAGCCTAGAAGTTGAGACATTATTTCTGTGCATACACCACATATCTCATATCAAGGAAGGATCCTCTAAAATACATATTTCATATCAAAGAAGGATCCTCTAAAGTGGCAGATAATGCTAAGTGAGTTCCGCATCATCTATGTGACTCAGAAGGCAGTCCAGGGGCAAGCATTAGCCGATCACTTAGAAGAGAACCCCGTAGATGGAGATTACGAACCCGTGAAGATGTATTTTCCCGATAAGGAAGTGTCATTTGTAGGTGAAGATATTGCCGAAACATATGACGGTTGGAGGATTTTTTTCGACAGAGCACCAAACTTCAAGGGAGTGGGAATTGGAGCTGTTTTAGTATCAGAAACCGGTCAACATTATCTGGTATCCCCAAGATCCGGTTCCCGTGCACCAACAATATGGCGGAATATGAGGCTGCATCTTCGAATTTATATTGGCCATTGACATGAATGTTCAGGAGTTGCTGGTAATCGGAGATTCTGATCTATTGGTACACCAAGTACTAGGAGAATGGTCCACCAAGAACACTAAAATATTGACATGCTTGCATTGTGTACAAGAGTTGATAAAGAGGTTCACAAAGATAGAATTCAAACATGTTCCAAGGATTCAGAATTAGTTCGCAGATGCATTGGATACCTTATCTTCCATGATACAACATCCGAACAAGAATTTCATCGATCCTATCCTGATATAGATTCATAAACAGCCATCTTATTGCACTCATATTGAAGAGGAGTTCGATGAAAATCCATGGTTTCACGATATCAAGGAGTATTTGGAGAAAGGAGAACACCCAAAAAATGCCACACGCACTCGGAAGCGCATGCTTCAAATATTGGCCAACCATTTCTTTCAGAGCGGAGGAATTTTGTATAGAAGAACTCCTGATTTGGGATTTCTGTGATGTGTCGATGCCAAGAAGGCATCTAGATTGCTTGAAGAAATACACGCCGGAACATGCGAACCTCACATGAACGGATTTGTTCTGGCCAAGAAGATATTAAGGGTAGGATATTTCTGGATGACTATGGAGACAGACTATATTAAGTATGTACAGAAGTGCTACCAATGCCAGGTGCATGCTGATATGATATGAGTACCACCCAACAAACTCATTGCAACAAGTTCACCCTAGCCCTTCTCTGCCTGGGGCATGGATGTGATCAGACCAATTGAGCCTGCTACTTCAAATGGACACAGGTTCATTTTGGTGGCTATAGATTACTTCACAAAATGGGTTGAAGCGGCTTCCTATAAAGCTGTGACTAAGAAGGTTGTAGTGGATTTCGTCCGAGATCATATTGTTTGCCGATTTGGAGTACCTGAGTCAATCGTTACCGATAATGCTGCCAATTTCAATAGTTATTTGATGAAAGCCATGTATGAAACATTCAAGATCAGGCATCATAATTCTACAACATATAGGCCGGAGATGAATGGAGTCGTAGAAGCCGCCAACAAGAACATCAAGAAGATATTGAGGAAGATGGTGGAAAACTACAAACAATGGCATGAGAATCTACCATTTGCTTTGCTCAGGTACAACACCACAGTTCATACGTCAAATGGGGAAACTCCCTATCTATTGGTCTACAATACTGAAGCCGTTATACCTGCCGAGGTAGAGATTATTTCCCTAAGAATCATACAAAAGGCAGTGCTCAGCAATGCATAATGGGTACGAGGCCGATATGAGCAACTATCTCTCATTGACGGTAAGAGGATGAACGCAGTGTGTCATGGTCAACTCTAACAGAATAGAATGGCAAGGGCTTTCAACAAAAAGGTTATATCGTGGCAATTCACACTGGGGCAATTAGTGTTGAAACGGATCTTCCCGCATCATGACGAAGCAAAAGGGAAATTCTCACCTAATTGGCAAGGCCCTTACATGGTTCACCGAGTACTGACAAGAGGAGCGCTTATCGTTGTAGAGATGGATGGAGAAATATGGCCAAAACCTATCAATTCATACACAATTAAGAGATATTATGTTTAAGATTATGTTTGCACTTTCTATTTAATATAACCTGAACTACGCTTGACCTGATTCCCTTTTAAGAGGGGATAAGTAGGTAGCCCTGAGGGTTCGGTCACATCATTATAAAATCTTCATTCCTTTCTATGGTTAGGAAATGGGGCAACATTCCCAGTTTTGTCAATCTCATTACGTCAAGGATCGCCAAGAAGTGCATTGCGAGAGTTTGTATTTAAACTGGGGCAGAATTTTGAGGAAGGTCCTCAAAATTCCGAGTTGAGGAGGTTGTAATGTCTCAAAGCATCTCACAGTCTCTGATTCGACAAAATTATTCGTTTTATGCATTATCACATATTTTGAACAACCGCATTTTTTATAAATGATTTATTACAAATGCATATTTTCAAAAATTTCATTTTCTATAGTAGCCAGATATTACCCAGAGGACTCGAACAAGGCAACAAGACAAGGAGCAAAGGAGAAATGACGAATCAAAGGCACAGACCAACCTTCCTACAAAAAGCTCGCGATTTTTCTTTGGATGTAGGCATAACAAACATGACAAGCATCCCCATAAATTCATAACTAAAATGCAATCTTCACTGACAGAATTCACTAAGTGCAAACGCATTGAGCTAAGAATCACTTTCTTTCTCATATTTTATCTCTGTCTTCCTTTGCATGAGACTAAGCATTGTCTCCATTACACTGCATGAGGCTAAGCATTGCCTCCATCATTGCATAAGGCTAAGTACTGCCTTCCTTTTCATGAAACTAAGCGATGTCTCTATTACATTATGAGGCTAAGCATTGCCTCCATTATTGGATAAGGCTAAGCACTACCTTCCTTTGCATCAGACTAAGCATTGTCTCTATTATATTGTATGAGGTTAAGCATTGCCTCCATCATTACATAAGGCTAAGCACTGCCTTCCTTTGCATCAGTCTAAGCACTGTCTCCATTACATTGAATGAGACTAAACATTGCCTCCATCATTGCATAAGGCTAAGCACTACCTTCCTTAACATGAAACTGAGCACTGTCTCCATTACATTGCATAAGACTAAGTATTACCTCCATCATTGCATAAGGCTAAGCATTTCCTTCCTTTGCATGAGACTAAGCGTTGACTCCATTACATTTCATGAGGCTAAGCATTGTCGCCATCATCGCATGAGGCTCAATGCTTCCTTTCCTTGCACGAGACTAAGCATTATCTCCATTACATTGCATGAGGCTAAGCATTGCCTTCATCATTGCATAAGGCTAAGCATCGCCTTCCCTTGCATGAGACTAAGCTATGTCTTCATTACATTATACGAGGCTAAGATCTGCCTCCATTATTGCATAAGGCTAAACGCTGCCTTCCTCTACATAGGTCTAAACACTGCTCTCATCACACACAAGGCTAAGCGCTGCCTTGTCTCATTCTTGCATACAACTAAGCATCAATTATTCCCTCTATCAAGTGATCGATATATCTGCATCTTTGCATTTCATGGGTTGAAACATCGCCACATTGTCCGAAGGCATCACAGTTTGAAGCCATCATCCTTATAGCCTGAAGACATCATGCCATGGCCTGAGGATCTCTCAAATCTGCACATCATTATTTAAAGGTATGATAGTTCAAAGGCACCATCCTCATGGCCCGAGGACACCATTTCATATCCTGTGAATCCCTTATCATACGCTTCATGGTCCAGGACATCATGGTCTAAGAACATCATCCTTATCATCCAAAGACAACTTTCATGGTCCGAAGGAGATTTGCATCATGTTTTAATTTTCACAATAACCCTATATATTCGTGTGCATCGCGTCTTAAAGTTTTGCAGGTAACTTGAGAGGTAACCGTTCTACAAATGGGAGCAATTCTCACTCTGGTTTACGTTAACAATGTTCATATCCTTTGACTATCTCAAATGTAATCAACGACCGGCAATTGATTACTCTTTGTTCCATAACTGCCCGGTTATTTATCTTGGATATCCGTAAGTATTGAAACTCGCATTCATATATCCACCCGAAACTATTCGTTACTCATGACACCATCCTACATAAAGATCTTTTTCTAAGCACACGACCACTCTTATAAAACTTTCATCAGTTTCGTTCGCTGTTGGATCCAGAATTACACACAGCCTGATTCTCATAACACAAGGGATATGTAGGCAACTCAGGAACTAGGGTTCGACCCCAATTATTTCAAAAACACATCATCCTCACCCTCACTTCGGACAAAATTGGTCATTATTTTCTTTACCCGACAATACTTTCATCATTTTCAGGTAAAGAAGGGCACCTGTTGATACTCATTTTTACCCTTATATTTTATAAATAACATATATAATTTCAAATTATCATTGTTTGCATCATCACCAATTTACAAGAGTCATATAAGTATTTTTTATAATGTTTCATAATTTTTAAAGCTTTAAAATTAATATTGTTGCATTAAATTGTTCAAATATTTATTAATTACCCTTTCAAATTATTTTGTGATGACTTAATCATCCAAATTTATTATTTACACCCACATATATATTTTATAACATGTTTTACTTCATTTCATATAATTATATTTGTATTTTGAGATATTTACACACTTTTACAATAATAGCCTATATTCTTTACATAACTATATTATTTACATTTTCTATACTAAAATAGCTTGTTTTATATTTTTATAATGTTAAGCTATTATTTTATTCATTTTACTGCATAAATAATATTTTTATTATTTATAATTTACTTTTATAAATTATTTTAAACAATTATCGCATATTTAATTTCATAGCCCAATCCTAAGCCAATTTTCGGACCCAAATACTAAACCAGGCCTAAACAAACCTTGGCACAATCCTACTGGCCTAAAACCAAAGGACCCCTTTAAGTATAACTCGGTCGGGACCCGGTCTACGACTGGCCCCACTTCTTCTCTAATCTTGTCTGTTGATCTCAAATGATCAACGGCCCACAGTCATCCGCCCGTTTTAATTAACCTAGCCCCAAACCCTAACATCTATTCTTCTGAGACAACCATCCCCAAATCCTCTCAACCTTCCTCTTCTCTCTTCTAAAAAATACTAGCCGCCTCCCCCTTAAATCCCTCTCCTAATCCCGTAGATAATGTGATTCCACCATTATTTGCTTATCATATCTATGTTTCTCCGCCACAGGTCACACGTTTATGGTGTTACTTATCCAATTTTGGCAAGTACCATCTCCAGATCGGACTAGATTCGACCTCAATCTAGGAGGTTTGGAAAATATTTCGCCCATATACATGAAGAAAGGCCTGATGCTTCATACCAGTTGGCCGATTTGAAGCATCGAACCCTAACTAGGGTTTGGAGTTTGATGTTATTCATTTCAGGTTCAAGTGCCTCAGCAGAACCCTTGGGAACTCTGACGCACTAGGATTTTGGGGTTCTGCTGCTCTTTGCTATTGACGATTGGAATATTACTAGGACTGTTTCTTCTTATTTGTTTGTTTGTTCACTATAACTGGTAAATGTCTTTTTCCCTAAAAATTTTATTCTCTTTCGTTTGTATTCATGATCTGTATATCTATGCCACTTAAACTTTTGTGAACCAATATGCTACTATATTACCCTGTTATTCCATGGCTTTGAACTTTTCTGGCTTTTGAACTTGCTTAATTTCTGCCTTCGAGGTATGCATGTTGTATGTGTTCAGCATGAATGATTCTCACTACCTCGAGAATATATAGCCTAGAGTGTTTTTATGTCTCTGCATGTTTATACTTGATGCTCGTCCTAAAACGATCTACCTACCCTATTCTGCACTCTTGCGATAGACTAATTCATGTGTTCTAGTTCCTGTTCGATCATTCCTGTATAACTTAATACTCTACTAAAGTTAGTTCTCAACTATGTTGTTAGCCAAATGTGCTAACCTGCTAATTGTGAACTTAATGTGTGTTCCATGCCTGGTTTAATCCTATGTTTTTTAGTACCACCTATGGCTTACAAGGTAAACAATGCAATATCAAGCTTTTCTCCTATGTGTAGTCTGAAAATCCAGTTCTTGATGTATCCTTGCCTACTATAAGTTTTGTTGTTTCTTAAGCTTTTCTGTCATGATTGGTATTTAGCATGTTCAAGTCTCTTCATGCTCAATTAATGTTTGTTTGTAGACCATGTTCACCAACCTATTTGGTTATGCCATTGTTATTAGGTTCTCATTCTAGACATCTTCATGTGAAGATTGTACTCTATTGGTTTCCTGTCTATGATTCTACTAAACTCTCATGTCTGAAGTTCTTTATGCTAATTCTGGACTATGCTTTGCTTTGAAACTTTACTTGAAGTAGTTTAGTATCCTAATATGGTCAATCATATCACCTTAGCTTCTAAAAATGCAAGCATCAACCTGTCTTATGTATTCCCTATGAACTTGTCAATATGCTTTAGTGAGAACTGCTGTTAGTCATGGACTTGAGAATTCTGTGTGCATACTTCAAAAGCTATTTAATTAATCCCATGTATTATTTGTTACTCGTATGGTTAAGTTTTGCATTGCTAGGTAAGTTAGTCCCACTTTCATACCTGATATGGGTCCGTGTCTAAGTTTGAGTCATGCAGCTAATACACTCTAATGTTTTGGGGTGCACCTAAATCTGGGTTTGCTATTTGTGTGAAAGATAAGCTCATTGAAGGCCTCGACGTTGCTAGGTTATTCGCTCTTGGGCCTGCTCTATTTATTGGGCCTGTACTCATTTTAGTTTGTAGTATTTGAGCATGTATTCTTTATTTTTGGGCCTGTAATGATTTTTAAACAAATAATTGGGGAGTTAGTGAAATTGGGGTAAACGCGTATACTTTATTCTACCATAAAAGAGTAGCAAAATACATATAGGGTCGAAGTGCTTTATTCGACATCTTGTTTGACATGCTCTATGCTTGTACACTATTAGAAACTATTCCTATTAGAATCTAAATTCTTCACTTGTTCACATGCTCCACTTCTATACGCTATTAGATAGCATGCCTATAGGATTCAAATATCATTGGTTATTTGCTTAATTTGCTCTATTGCTATGTGTTAGATATCATGCCTATAGGACATCGTTAGGTAATTGAGATTGGCTTCCACTGATACTCATCTTGATAGCATGACTATAGGATCTTAATCAATTACTTTTGTTTCTTCCCTGTATTGCCCCACTTAGACGACATGACCATAGAGACTAAATGAAATCAATTTCAAACCGTTAGAAATCTGATTATAGGATATTGTTACTCGTCTTAGACAGCATATCTATAAATCAAACGTCGTTAACCTTAGGATTTCGAGCAGTCTTATTACCTAACTGCACAAACAATATAGATGTCATGCCTATAGGTTTGTAATACCTTTAATCTGCAAATCCGTTAGCCTAAAGTTGCAATGTTGCCTTTACACTACTGGATATCAGACTCACTTAGAAACCATATCTATAGGACCTAACGACTATACTGCTTCTTAATTCTGAAACTGTCTACTGCCTAATCTGCGGTGTGCATTCGCTATTTATGTATGGGGGGTTAATTTGAGCCTTTTCTTGCATTTATGTGAAGTCCTATATATTTTGAATGCGCGCTAGTTTTATCATTTTGAAACATCCTAAGTAGAATCTAGAACCACCTAATAGTAGGTCTAAAGCCTCCTGGACCATAAGCATGCGACGGGTAGTGCACGCATAGGACACTACCTAGAATTGAATTAGAGCGCCTTTAAGTAAAACACTTTAACATAGTAATCGTGTAGCAGGAGATAATAGTTTGTGCCCGCTGAATAATATGAGCAACCCCTACCTTAAGGGAGTTGCAAAGTATTATTTATGTTGCATGGGGTGATCCTTTAGGCTAAACAACTTAGGAGATGATCCAAAAATATAAGTTGTAGTCCTTTGTATCTAATATTTTGAAATTTAGAGCATTTGTCATTTGGAGATTTGTAGAAAAAGCTATGGTTGATACACTACAGGCTGTCTGAGAAATGTTTGGGAAGGGTTATGAAAGTTTGTTCATCGCGATCGCGGGAAAATGGCCGCGATCACATAGGGTAAATATTGTCCTGAAAAAGTCTGTAATTGCGCTCGCGAAGGTACCCTGGAACAGTGTATAAACTACTCTATTTCAAATGTTTCGGCCATTTTAGCATAGTTTTAGCTATGGAGCTCGGATTGAGGCGATTGGTGAGGTGATTTTCACTACATGGATTTGGGGTAATATTTGCTACTCGGTTTTGATAATATTTCATGAATCTACCTTCAATTTTGGTAGTTGGATTATGAATTTTAAAGAGAAATTGGGGGGTTTTATCTAAATTTTTATAAAGCAAAATTTTGGGTTTTGAACATCGATTCGGAATCGGATTTGAGTGAAACTAGTATAATTGGACTCATAATTGAATGGATTGTCGGATTTTGTGAGTTTTGTCGGATTCCGAGGTGCAAGCATGGATTTGACTTTTTTGTTGACTTTGGACTTTTGATTAAAGATTTGACCTTTATCAATTGGGTTTGTTTTATTTGGCATTATTTGATGTTCTTTAGTTGCTTTTGGCTAGTTTTGAGCCATTCGGAGGTCGTTACACGCGGGATGGCATTTCTAGAGTATTATTTGGCTTGCTCGATATTGGAATCAGCTCGTTCAAGGTAAGTAATACTTCTAAACTTGGTGCTGAGGGTATGAATCCCTGAACATACGTGTTATGTGTTTGGCATTGAGGTGATGCACATGCTAGGTAGCAGGTGTGCACTATATGAATTATGATTCAGTAGATTCTATGATATTGTTTAGTTACCTAATCTTGTTTCTATCCATGTAATTTCTACGTGTTAGAGTAATTGAGCTGTGAATCATATTAGAAATCATGTTTAGGCTATATGCTTATTCTGTTGGGACCCATTCAGGTCATCTCTGCTGTTGAGTTATTTGCTTAAATTATAATTACATACTCAGTCATATTCATTCATTTGCATATCATATCTCAGTCTCTGTTATCATTTGTTGTCACGTCATGCTATCATTGTTTGGACTGATTAGCATGAGATTTGTAAGCCCGAGAGGCTAGAGAGATTTATGACTTAGTTGGGGCCTGAGAGCCGTGTTGTGAGAGATATGGTGGATTGGGCTGCACGTCGTAGCAAGCCGTATTGGCTTTATATATATTATTATATGGATTGAGTTGCACGCTGCAGCAGGCCTTATAGGCTTAACTATTAATGATGGGATTAGGCCATATGCCACAGTAGGCCATATTGGCTTTATATTAGCGCTTGGGCAGGATCTGCCCCTCCAGAGTTTGACATACCAATAGTGAGCGCAGGTACCGTATAGTGTTATGTGACTGAGTGTGCTGAGTGATTGAGCGTGATTAGTGGGAGCCGAAACAGTGATATTGAGTACTCTAAGAGTTTGAGTACATGAATTCATCACTGTGATTCAATGCATTTGGCATGAATACTTGATATACATGCATATAGATGCATGTTCTCATGGTACACGATTTTGTGACATTCATGATTTCACATGCACATTGACATGTAGGCATAGATATGTACTTTCCTCATGCCATCTGAGAATGAAATATCTTATTTGTTGTTGAAAGTTTTTAGGGGAAAATCACATTTTTCTTACTTACTCAAATGTTTGTGATCTCGGTGAAAGATTTGGATTTTACTATTATACCTGAAAAGCATGCCTATTTTTCGTATCTATGAACGAGCTGAGCATCATATCTTTGAGTTACTACTTATACTGATTTTATTATATTTTTACAAGCTATTCTTGGCTATTGGTGGTTGACTCTGACCGTTGTCAAAGTTCGTCACTACTTTTAACCTAAGATTAGGTTTCTTACTTATTGAGTACATGGGGTTGGTTGTACTCATACTAGACTTCTGCGCCTTACGTGCAGATTTTGGAGTTGATATTGGTGTGTATGGTGGGATCTTGCATTGAAGATGAACATGCATTCCAGTTATAGCTGCCTCTTGTTCTTGGTAGCTTTAGATTTATAAATCTGTTTATGTGGACCTCGAACAGATTATGTATTTATTTCAACCAGCTTTGTAAACTCTAAGTCTTAAAAGCTCATTATTTGTACTACCAATCCTTGGGATTTTTGTATAAAAGTTTAGTTATTTCATCATTTATTTTCCTAGTAAATGAATTGTATTATTGTTAATTGGATTACATAGCGGGTTGGGTTAGGTGCCATCACGACTAGTTGGATTTTTGGGTCGTGACTAGTTGATATCAGAGCTCTAGATTCATAGGTTCTACGAGTCATGAGAAAATGTCTAGTAGAGTCTTGCGGATTGGTGTGATGACGTCCATACCTATCTTTGAGAGGCTACAGGGCATATAGGATAAACGTCCCATCATTATTTCCTTATTGTGCGACATTGATGCAGCTTGAAGCGTACCTCTTTGAATTCCTTCCACTCACTCGGATGCGTATTTGAATGCTCGGTATTAGCTGTGCATTGATGGCTTGTGATTCCATGGATGAGGTGCGAGATGTGTTTTCTGTGTTTTGGTGATGGGCCAGTTTTGAGGACTTGCGGTTGGGTTTTGACCGCAGCTTAGGGCACGATGGTTTCAGTTATGTGAGTAAGTGTTTTTGGACATCTATGTTTGGTAGGGTCCCTAGGAGTTGGGCTTATGTCTTGGTGAGTGGTTAGATAGTTATATTATGAGTGTGGTGTCACTTTGGAATGTGTTTAGATGGCTTGGACTTGGCGAGAATAGTTTGCTTAGGATGTGAAGAGGACCATTGGGAGTTTGATTTCTGTCTTGATGTGTTGTATGTTTCTGAGTTGTGAGGATGTTGAGAGACCTTTCAGATGTATATTTGTGCAACAAAGTAGATTCCCATGTCTTGTTGACGAGTTCAGACTCGGGAAGGTTAACTGATTGTGTAGTAATTGTGGTCTTGAAAGGGCATGGAGAGATGTCAGTTTGAGGCTAAGCAGGTAGGTTATCTCCTACGAGACGTTCTGAGGTTGTATGATTTTAGGATGATTATGTGGAGAGATTCTTTCAACCACTGAGTTACAGGTGTTGCAATCTGAGTTTGGATACGTTGAGAAAGTCGACTTAACTGACACGAGAATGAGTGCTAGCCTAGCAGATGATTTGAGGTATTCTATGGTTTGTGTTGCATTAACTCCCGAGAAAGTTCTAATGGATTCAAGATTCATATGTGGTATTTGAGAATTTCCCGGATTTGTATATGGATAAGATCTGATATTTGCATTAGATGGTGTTGGGACTCGCAGTATTTCCATATCAGTGAAGATTCTACATTCCAGTATCGAAAGGGAAAAGTAAATAATTTTAGATTCATAGAAGGTCTCTTCAGAGTGGGTGTCTCGGTTGTGGTGCTTTTGGGGTGCTTAAGAGGGAATACAGCGACTGATGGGCCTTAGGGTAGTGTAGTTTATGCTAGGATCTCTTGTGGTGAGCTTTTGGTAAGGATCATGGTGTTCTAGCAAGGAGAAGTGTCAACTTGAGGGTAATTTGGAAGGAACTCAGATAAATAGGATAACTTGGTATTAGGTGGGATCAGCACAGTAATGGATATGATCGGTTCTTTAGGTACTTATGATGTGGTGAGTCTCTACATGTGTTTTATGACAATACTCTTGGGTATGATGACCTACGTGGCTTGGTTGATTTATAGAGATTCAGTTCTGATGGCTTGGCTATGTGCAAATGGGTTTCGAAGAGTTCTCGATGGTTTCTATCACAGTTAGAGACGGATATTTCCTACCGGCGTGAGGAGCATGTTGTGTATTGTGATTTTCTCTTGGATGGGATCAAATGGAGAGTTTCTGACTAATCCAGTATATATTCTGCTGGTGACTCAAAGTTGATTATGAGATTCTCGTGCTTTTCATATGATGTCATAATAGATGTGGTGTGTTGTGTGGGATTGAGAATTGCATGTGCAAGGTCACGATTTAGTTTTGAAGGGAAGGTCGTGAATTCATAGACAACATGGACAGTTTCAGACGAGTAGATGAATGTTATTACTACATGGTATTTCTTGAGAAGAGTGCGCATTTCAGAAGACGCACTGTGTTTTGGCTTACGGATGCTTCAATAGTATTGCGGCACTCACCTGGTTGATCGGCTACTGATGTTCAGATTTTTCTATGTGATACAGAAGAATTATAGAAATATTTCTTGTGGGGATGATTGCGTATGACATATGTGTTAGTCATTCGAATGGTGGAGTTGGGATTGGCTATAGTGATTCATGTGTTCTATGTATTTGGAGATTATCTGAAGCTGATTTTTTCGGGGTTGCGGACTATGAAGATGTGGCCAAAGTTAGCTAGATTATGGCACGTGTTATGGTTAGATCATTGTGGACTTTTTGAGGGCTATTTATCCACTTGGATATGATCGGAGTTGATTTAGGAGACCATTGGTAGGCCCGAGGAGGATGTGTATTCCACATCGGGTCGGATTTGTTGACTCGGAACTGTTAGTGTTGAGGGGTGTGTCATTAGGTTAGAGTTGAGCTTGTTCGTGTTCTGATATGTTCTATGTGTTACTCTTCTATACCACGAGGGGTTTTGATTTGTTGGTTATATGCACACATGGTGCGGTTCTATTTGGGCCTTGTAGCAGAATTCGAGCGAGATGGTGATTGGGGTATGGAATGGTTGATTGCGCCTCAGTTATGGTCTCCTCGGGTTTTGGTATATTGTGTTATTTACTTCTCCATGGTTATGGTCAGGAGCTTCGTGTACTTGATGTCGAATTGTGTATGGTTGTTGATTTTGAGCATTGTGACTTGAGGTATTTCACGTGGACCGGTGCTTAGATGGGTCAGGCATTGCAGCGGGGTTATGTTAGGATATGATCCTTTGTATTAGATTCATGTTTCTTGGTCCTAGTAGGTGTGATGGGTTCATAGCATTGCATTGTGGTGGTAATTGTTGAGCTTGCGGGACGGTTCACTCATTTGAGTAATTTTACATGTTTGAATATATTTGAATTGTTGCTTAGTGATGCACGGATTGCACAGTTTGTGGCTTTAGGTTGTGTTAGTGTGGCATATCATAACCAAGCCATCAAAACTGCATCCCTGTAACTCAACCAAGTCACACATACCGCCCAACCCAAGAGTATTTCCACAAAACACCTGTAAAGCTTCACCACACCAAAAGATCCGATCACTTTTATTACTATGCTAATCCAAACCACTACCAAGCTGACCCATTTCTTCGAGTTCCTCTTGACTTGACTTCAAGTTAACACTCCTTACCAATACACTATGGTCCTTAATCAAAGCTCACCCCAAGAGATCCTAGCATGAAATCACGTCATTCTAAGGTCCATAAGCCCTTGTATTCCCTCTTTAACACCCAATAGTACCGTAAGCGAATTGCCCACTCTAAAGAGACCTTCTGTGAATTTGAAAGTATTTTTCTTATCTCTCTAATACTAAAATGTAGAATCAATACTTATATTGAAATACAGCATGTCTCGGCATTACCTAATACAAATCTCATATCTTAGCCATATGCAAATCTAGGGAATCGTAAAATACCACATATTAATCTTAAACTCATTAGAACCTTATTGAGAGTTATCCACCCTACTCTAATCTCCAATGCACTACCAATACGAGTCGGACGGCTTGTGCTTCAGCAGCACATGAATACCTTAATAAGCAACCCTATCTTAAGCAACCAAGTGAATTCCTTCTCCCGGCACATTACATCCACAATGAATATCAACGCAGAATCATTTCTAGATTTCTATTTTCCCATAAGGCATATTACATCATGTATCTCGCAATTTCCTTGATCGAGTCATCCTCGAAGTCAGCCCCTTCAAGTCATAACTGATCCACAAGTATGCCTCAGTCTAAAACTAATATAACACATGAACATGCAATCTGATCGCTGCTAATAAACTGCCCCACTTGGCTCGAAGCCATAGAACTTAACATCTGAAAACCCACAATACCCTTACTCCATAATTGCCATGATATTGTACTGTCACCCTAGCCGAATCCCTCATAAGCCCATGTAGCACTAGCCATAAAATACTCCAAACTGTCTACAACGTGAATACTCATCCTCGAGCAATCTGTACTCTAATTGTAGCACTTACATCCCACTTGATAAAAAGTAAACTCTTCATATAAACATCATAAGAATCACACAACTGCAGACCATCCCGCATGAGATAACCTACCTGCTTAGCCACAAACTGGTATCTCTCTATGACCCTATCATGGTCACAACCACTATGTAATCACTTAATCTTCCGGAGCCTAAACTCATCAAACAAGACATAAGAATATGCATCATCCCAAAAATAAGCAACTGAAAGATCTCTAGACATACTCAGAACTCGAGATTGTGCAACACATCAAGACAGAAATCAAGCATCCAAATTCCTTTTGCATCCCAAGAAAATTCTTCTCATCACATCCAAACCATCTAAGCATATTCCTCAGTTATATAATACTCATCATATATCTATCTCACAACTCACTGAGCTATCAATCTCACTCCTAGGGACTCTACCGGACATATAAGTTCAAATGCACATACTCACACCATTGAAACTACCGAGCCCAAGCTGCGGTTTGAACCTGACCTCAAGTCTTCCAGACTGCCTTACCTCCCTAAAGCAGAAAACACATCTCGCACCTCATCCATGACATTACAAGCCATCGGTGCATAGCTGGAACCGAGTGGTAAACATTATATACAGTTGAACAGAAAGAAACTAAAAATGTAAGCTTTAAGTTGAAATGAAGTCACACGATAAAGAAGGAAATATGGGAAGTTTCCTGCATGCCCTATAACCTCTCGAAGATAAGTATGGACGTCATTATACCGATCCAAAAGACTCTACTAGACACTTGCTCATGACTCGTAGAACCTGTGAACCTAGAGCTCAGATACCAACTTGCCACGAGGAAACTTTCACCTAGTTGTGATGGCATCTAACCCAACCCGCTAGGTAAGCCAAACAACAGCTATACAATTCTAATAAGTTATAAATAATCAATAAATGAAATAGCTAAACTTTTCATATAATATCTCAAGGAATGACGGTACAAGCCATGATAAACTAAGATTTAGCTTTGCAAAGATGGCACAAAATAAATACAATATTTGTTTGGAATATACGTAAACAGAGTACGAATTCAAAGAGGCCAAGGAAAAGTGGTAGCTATATCCCAAAAGTAGGTACATCTTCAATGCCAGCTGCTGCCATCCACAGCAGCTCAACTCCCAGATCTACACGCAAGGTGCAAAAGTCTAGAATGAGTACAAACCGACATCGTGTACTCAACAAGTATCATAACTAACCTCGGCGAGGTAATAATGGCAAGATTTATTAATGATACTTGCTAATAACCTGCTCAATTCTTGAATTTCATAAGTTCACAACAATGGTGCCATCTAATCATATAAGATAGATATAACCACATTGGTACATAAAGAGATAATGTGCTAATTCCTAAATCAGTTAACAATCCAGCATATAGAGAAGATATGCGTCCAATATCATCAAATCATTAACTTGCATATAGAGAAGATATGCGTAATATATCAAATAATCCTTCCACAGTTTCATATAGAGAAGATATACCTGAAATAATAATTAAACCTACTACAAGTGTATATAGAGAGGATATGCAGAAAATCATAAATACATCCAAGGAGTTTGCAAATAGAGAAGAGATGCTAAATCCAACCAATGATTAGCTTTACCAAAATCCACTAGAAACCCGTCGGTTTCTTACAACCTTCATGTACACAATCAAGAGAGGAACATGAGGGGGTGACCCAAGGGGGATGGATCCTTATCCACATGTTGCATGAACAACACATGTTCCAATAATATCTCACCCGCACGGACAACTCACCGGCAAATAATATTGCAATCGCACGGATAACTCATGTGCCTATAATATCAATCCCACGGACAACTCTGCCAATAATAACAATATCTCAGATCTACACTATCAACTCACGTGCTATCATAACTCACCCGCACGGACAACTCACCGGCAAATAATATTGCAATCGCACGGATAACTCATGTGCCTATAATATCAATCCCACGGACAACTCTGCCAATAATAACAATATCTCAGATCTACACTATCAACTCACGTGCTATCATAACTCACCCGCACGGACAACTCACCGGCAAATAATATTGCAATCGCACGGATAACTCATGTGCCTATAATATCAATCCCACGGACAACTCTGCCAATAATAACAATATCTCAGATCTACACTATCAACTCACGTGCTATCATAACTCACCCGCACGGACAACTCACCGGCAAATAATATTGCAATCGCACGGATAACTCATGTGCCTATAATATCAATCCCACGGACAACTCTGCCAATAATAACAATATCTCAGATCTACACTATCAACTCACGTGCTATCATAACTCACCCGCACGGACAACTCACCGGCAAATAATATTGCAATCGCACGGATAACTCATGTGCCTATAATATCAATCCCACGGACAACTCTGCCAATAATAACAATATCTCAGATCTACACTATCAACTCACGTGCTATCATAACTCACCCGCACGGACAACTAATGTGCTATCATGTCTTAACTGCACAGACAACTCACGTACTATCCTAATTCAACTACATGGACAACTCACGTGCTATCATATCGCAACCACACGGACAAGTCATGAGCTACCAGTCCAATCCATATCACTCAAAAAGCCAATATTCAACATTACATACATGAACAATGGATATCACGTTTCATACTCATGGACTGCTATAAGTGACATGCTAAAATATATGCATGTGCGAAGTCTGCCACCATAGCTCAAATCAAGCAATTACATCAAGAAAGTAGCAATTATCAGGTTCAATCAGGAGATTAACCTCTATGTAACATCAAACATGGTTCCAATAGCTCACAAAGGGGTAAATATATAATAAACATAACAACATGAATCTTAGAAATCAATTCAAGGTATATTATAGTGTAAGCACTATCCCGAGCATGAATAATACACTGATATACGCACATGGTCTCACCCCCTCACATGTGTGCCACCCATAGCATGTAGTTGTCACTAATAACTCAGGCAACTAGTGGCTCAACCAAGTTTAGGTAAGATACTTACCTCAAAAAAGATAAATCAATAC
This sequence comes from Nicotiana otophora, assembly GCA_000715115.1. Classification (NCBI taxonomy): domain Eukaryota; kingdom Viridiplantae; phylum Streptophyta; class Magnoliopsida; order Solanales; family Solanaceae; genus Nicotiana; species Nicotiana otophora. The sequence goes on from AWOL01S0059900.1 coordinate 52,259, forward strand.
TCTAAAAATGCCTTCCCGTGTGAATCGACCTTCGAACGGCTCGAATCTAGCAAAAAAAGTCAACAAAAAAAGTAAACTTGGGCTCGCATCGCGAAACCCAACAAAACTCATATATTTTGATAACTCATTCGAATACGAGTCCAACCATATAAATTTAATCAAAATCTCACTCCAAATCGATGTTTGAAACCCAATTATTATGTTTAGAAAAGTTTTACCAAAAACGCCCAATATGCACGTTCTTATCTTTCAAGCTAAACCCCTCTTTTCTTCATTAAGATTCCTTGATTTAGAGTCCAAATCAATGATAGATTCATGTTATAATCATAAATTCGAGTTAGGTTTATTTACCCCCAATGAAGTATAAGAAAACTCCCTCAAAAATCGCCTCTACCCGAGCTCCAAAACTGAGAAAATGTAACCAAATTCCGGAACAAGTAAAAAAGATGCAGCACTTGTCCTAGCTCGAATGAGATTCTAGATGATCCCGGAACTTGTATTTGATAAGTCCAACATAATCCTTGTAATATTAAACCCAATATAGCCTTTTGAATCATCCAATTTGGCCTTAAATTAAAGGAGATATGACATTTTGAAGTTTTAAGGGAAGTCTGAAAATTTCAGTGACATAATTGGTATTCTCATAATTATTTCACTAGAGAATCAGCAATCACAAATTCTTCGTTTTAGCATCCTCAAAATCATATATGCATTTCGATCATAAAACACTCTACGAACATGCTCGCACACTCAAAATACCGAAAAGATGTCGTCTTGACCTGATGTTAACCGTAGTCAAACTCCAAATCCTTAACTTAACTAATCTCTTAATTAATGATCCAAATTATACCTGAGCCCCTCGAGACCCTATCCAGTCATACCAACAAATTTAAATAAATTATCCAAACTTATCCAAAGGCTTAAACCATCCACGGGAACATCACAACAAATAATGGCTAAAACTGAGTACAATTTCTCTTAAGTTGTTAAATCTTCTTTCTTTCAATAGAGTGTCCAAATCACTCTTACACACTTCAGATTACTTCCAAATATTGCAGACAAATTTAACTCAACTATATGGACCTATCCAAAGTCTCAGAATATCAATTAGATTCCAATAATATCAAAGTCAATTGTTTGTCAAACATAATAACTCTTAAGTTCTTCAAATTGCCAACTTTCGACAAATAGTGTTGAATTCTTCTAGGAACCTCCAAAACCAAATCCGAACATACGTACAAGTCCAAAATCATCATATGAACCTATCAAATCCATCAAAATTCTATTTAGAGTCCATTTACCCAAAAGTCAAATTTTGGTCAATTCTTACAACTAAAAGGTTCCAAATCGAGTCATTCTTCTAAATCAATCCCGAACCACTCATAAATCAAAATCGACCATACGCACAATTCATAATGCATCATATGAAGTTTCTTAAAGTCTCAAACCACCAAATGGAATGCTAAAGCTCAAAAACAACTAGTCGGATCGTTATATATGCTCTGCCTTCTTGCTGAAATTTATCCTTGTATGTTTACCAAACACACATTGCACACAAAAATTTAAAACATGATCTTTGTACGTATCTACCAAATTTTGCTTGCTCAAAAAATACAATCCATTATCACCCATATGACCAAGTTACAAGTGCCACAATTGAAACTGATTCAGATCACTTTTTCCAGAAGCTACAGTCGCTTTCCCTTCAGCGACATTGGCATGAAGATGATATAATTTAGAATGCAGTTTACCTTCACGAGTACCATGGAGACTTTACAGACTTTAAGTATTCCATTCTCGGAGTGGAACCTATACCCTTGATCCTCCAAAGTCGAAAAGGAAATCAAATTTCTCTTTATCCGAGGAACATGCCAACACTCAATATTTCTGATAATTCCATCGACCATTCTCAATCTGATGTTGCCAATCCCCTCTACTTGTAATGGATTATCATCTCTGATGTAGACAGCCCCACTCATCTGCTTATAAGTTGCAAACCAATTCTTGTATGGACACATGTGGAAAGTAGTACCAAAATGAAGAACCTAGGAATTATGCCCATAACTAAAACTCAAGGCACAAACTCCCCTACATAATTACTATCGTTAGAATTGCAAGTTTCATGAATATTTGAAAATATTATCTACTTTCTGCTTCCCATTTTTCTTTTTCATCTCAGGACAGCATCTCTTGTAGTGACATTTCTCCCTGCACTCATAACAGTTATGTTTCCTTGCTCTAGACTTTGTTCTGGTTGTTGACTTTCTCCTGTTAAAGTCCTTTTCTTGTTTCTCCCTATACTATAACGACCCGACCGGTCATTTTGAGTATTAGAGTTCCGTTCAATGGTTCGAGTTCTTGAGTAGTTTCATATTATGTATTATTACTTGTGTGTATGGTCAGATTCGATTTTAAGAAATTTTGGGATTGATTTGGATGAGTGACTCTCATTTTAGAAGCTTAAGCTGAAAATGTTGACCGAGGTTTGACTTTTGTGAAATTAACCCCGGAATAGTGTTTTGATGGCTCCAATAGGTTTGTATCGTCATTTTGGACTTGGTTATATACCCAAAATTGAATTCGGAGGTCCCTAATTGATTCGGCATGTTTTGCCGAAAGTTGGCATTTTTTTCCTTAGGTTTGACTATGGTTTGACTTTATGGTTATCGGGTTCACATTTCAGTTTTGGGACATATAATAGGTCTGTTATGTTATTTAGAAATTGTCTGCAAAGTTTGGCATCATTCAGAGTTGATTTGATAGGAATCAGATGCGTAGTTATGTTTTTAGATGTTCTTGAGAGTCAATATTTCATTTTGATGTCTGATTCATGATTTTAGATGTTATTTTGGTATTTGGATTGCACGAGCGAGTTCATATTCTTAGACTTGTGTTAATGTTTGGTTTGGAGCCCCGAGGGCACGGGTGAGTTTCAGATGCATTTTAGAGTGTTTGCAAGAGCTTTAGTTTTGCTGGTTTTTGTACAGATGCTTCAGGACTTGCAAATGCGAGATTTTGTTCGCATCTGTGATCTCGCAATTACGAGGTGGCATATCACTTTTGCAATCTCTCAATTGTGAGGTGGGATATCATATTTGCGAGATATTCTCGGAACTGCCAGATTCGCATTTGCGATGGGGCCTATGCTGGGGGAGTTTCGCATTTACGATCTCAAGGTCGCTTTTGCGATGAGTTCCTTGTTCGCATTTGCAAACTTTATGTCGTATTTGTGACATTAGAAGGGGTGTGGTGAGTAGCGCTTTTGCGATCATTCTTCGCATTCGCATTCGCGTTTGCAACACCTACGCCTGGACGTAAAAGCTAGAAGACGGGATTTTAGCCTCAGTTTTCATATCTTTGAACCCTAGATATGGTAGGAGGCAATTTGGAAAAGGAATTTTCACATACACTCATTGGGTAAATAGTTTTAATCAATTTCCAACCATATTTTATGATTATATATGAGATTTAACATCAAACTTATGAGAATCAAAGAGATACTTTAAGAAATTTTGTCTATGTTTTGAAAAATAAATATTTGAGATTTGTGAGTCAAATTGGACTCGGATTTAAAAACAAAACATATATATGGACTCATGGGGTTATGAGTAGTCAAGATCTACCCTTGGACTCGGGTTTGACCAGGCGAGTCAGGGTTGACTTTTTTTTACTTTTGAAGAATTGTACAAAGATCATAGCTTTACTTATTGGAATTGATTTCTCTTGTATTATTTGATATTTTAAGTCGATTTTGGTTAGATTTGAGACGAATAGATGTGTATTGTAAACGAATAGCTATTTGTGAGTGTTGATTTAACCTAGTTGAGATATGTATCCTGCCTAAATCTATGTGGGGAAAACTACCCCGTAGGGATTGGTTTGGTTGCACTATTTGAATTGCGTGGAAGAGTGTACACGAGGTGACGAGTATGTACCCGGCCTTATATGTGGAATTTGACGGGTTTAGACCCTTAGACTTCTTATGTCATTTAATTGAAGTTTCCATATCATGTTATATCCTCCATTGTTAAATTTACCCTTACATGCTTTATTTGAAGTTGTTAGTATATGTTCTATCTTTTATTGTCAAATACACTCTTATATGATTTAATTGAAGTTGTTGCCTCTTTTGTTGTCATGTTATCTCTTTCGTAGCTGATTTATTCTTATTTAAAGTCGTTGTTACATGCTATCTCTCTCATCATTGAGTTATCCTTATTTGAAGTCATTATTACTTGTTATGTCTTTCATTATTGAGCTTAATCTTCCATTTTATTATGTCGTTGTAATTCTTGTGTTGATTTACTTGACGCACTCACGTGTAGTTCTGATATTGGAACTGTTGTTATGGGCAACATTGTGGCATATGGCCACATGTGGTGAGAGTTGTTATATTACGTTGTTATGTTTTGGCACATGTGGGATTGTTGAGAGGGTTGTCTGGGTGTTTGCATGTGAGTTGTCCGTACTATTATTATTATAGATATTTTTACATGCGGCGTGACAAAGAGGGTTATATATGTTAGGTTGGGCATGTGGCAGACAAGGTGGGATAATTATTAAGCGCGTGTGGCGAGACAAGTCGGGCATTTACTTTATTGTTGCGCATGAGGCGAGACAAGGTGGGCTATGTCGGAAATGATTTGTGATGGCCAGGGGGCATTGTTATTTGTTATAATTGTTTGGTGGTATGACCTTCTTGTGTGTGTCATACATATTACGAGTTTTGTTGTGTTTTTTCCAATGCGCTACTTAGTGTCTCTGATTTTACCTATTGACTTGAGTTGTGATAGTACATTTGCACAAGCATACACTATAGCATGTCACCTATATCAGTCCAGGAGTATGAACCTTGACGTTTATTGATCATTTACATGTATTCTTGTATACCTAACTTCTGTGCGCCGATTGGACTGTTAGCATGTGAGTTGTCCGTGCGGATGTTTACTTCTTGTATACCTAACTTCTGATTACTTTGTGGCGTTATCGCATGTTTACTTCTTGTCTCTAATTGTTGATTTTACTTTCCATTTGCTAGTGTTTTATTGTTACATTTTCCATGTTTAGACTTATACTAATATTCGTTCCTCTGTTAGCTTTAAGTTCATAATTGCACAGGTTATTATGTCTAGTAGGTATCTCGACTGTACCTCATCACTACTCCATCGAGGTTAGTCTTGATACCTACTAGGTACCGCTGTGATGTACTCATGCTACGCTTTTGCACATCTTTTGTGAGACGCAGGTACCTCGGCCTGTACTCCAGAGCAGCATGCTCATATTGGTTAGGTTCCAGGTGTTATTCCAGTACAACCTATTATTCTGGTTCAGTTTGAGGTTAGGCCAGAGACATCAAAGGAGGAGCAGAAGAGGCTTGAGAGGTTCAAGAAGTATGATCCTCCTAATTTCAATGGTACAACTACCGAGGATACGTAGGGTTTTATAGAGAAGTGACATTGTATTCTCCACATCATGGGTATTATGGAGCAGAGCGGAGGGAATGGCGGCAAGCTTATGAGAAGGGTAGGCCAGCTGATGCAGCACCGCTCACTTGGACTCAGTTTTAAGGGAGTTTGTTCCACAGACCCTCTGGGATGTGTAGCGCACAGAGTTCGAGCACCTGCTCAAGGGAACTATGATAGTGTCGAAGTACGCCATCATATTCAATGAGCTGTCCTGACATGCACCTACCTTGCTTCCTACAGTCAGAGAGCGAGTCCGTAGATTTATCGAGGGGCTCTGTTATGGTCTTAGATTCAGCATGGCTTGCGAGTTAGAGACAGATACTTTTTTTTAGCAGGTTGTAGAGACACTCGGAGGTTAGAGGGTATATGGGGTTGAGAGAGGGAGGAAAAGGAGGCTTAGAGGCTGTGTGGACCGAGAGGATCTACTAATCCCTATGTTGGAGTCATGGCACATCATGGTAGATGCTTTATGGGTCAGCCAGTTCAGTTTGCACTTCAGGCTTCACGTGGTGCTTCAGATACCCATGGGTCCTAGAGTACCCTTACCGGGCAGCTTCCATAGCCACATTAGTGGAGATGCTGCTTTAAGTGTGGGATACCAACCACATGGTGAGAGATTGTCCGAGACTACGGATGGATGTGCCACAACAGAGTATTCAGTCTAGGGGTTCCACTCCATTTGCCGCTACACCTGCACCGCCAGGTGGATATGGAAGTCAGGCGGGTATAGATCGTCGGGGAGGCCCAACTCATTGTTATGTTTTTGCTAGTTGGACAAAGGCTGTTGTACTAGATGATGTCATTATAGGTATAGTTTTGGATGGTTATAGAAATGCATTAGTATTATTTTGATCTAGTCCCATTTGTTAGAAGATCCATCTTACATTGCTTTATATGTGGTTATGTTTTGTGATTTGTGTAATTTGATCATGTGTTCATGCCAGTTGGGGAATTCTATCATGATAGCCCGTGTTTATCATTCTACTTTGGTCGCTATTGAGGGTCATGAGAGTTGGGTGGACTATATGTTAGTTAATACGATAGGTTTTGATGTGATTCCTAGATGGTTTGGCCCGACTTATGGTTTGGGTAGTTTATATGTATGGAAGTTTGTTACGTGTTGTGGTGTTGGTTCTACGTGATTGAGTTAGTAGAGTATTATAGTGGTTGATATGTTATTCTTACTTGTGATTCCAAGTGAAGGATGGGGACCTAGTGTCCTCTATTGATAATTGTGTTTGTACCGGGCTATGTGACGTACTAAGGTGATGTTAGGGTAAGGTTCTTTGTTGTTGTTGTGTGGGTCTTGATTCTTCCTTGAGGAATGGATCCGCAATACGGCATTGATGGGGAGTTGTACCTCTTGGACTTGTTTGGTAGTTCTCTGATATGTTTCTTTTTTCATATTCAATCATATTTGAGTTACACTTGTTGGGTATTGGATTGTGATGTATGTGCCCAGGTGGCGTTTGATGCGGCTTGTTGGTCGGGTGAGTAGCTATGAGTTTCACATGTGTCTTGCATCATTGTCAGTGTTGTGAAGGTTTGGAACAAGGTTCTAGTCGATATGGGATTATTTATCGGTACCGGGTTGGGTAATAGGTAGCTATTGTGGTCAAAGTTGTCTCTATGGGCATATGGGTGGTGTGTTATGTCGTGTGGTTATACCTTATCAATGTATGCATGATTTGTTACAGCTAGTTGAGGATTTTACAATGTGTTTATGTGATAATAGGGCCATTTTTAGATGTGAAAATTTGGTTATAAGGCTTATCGGCATGCGTAAAAGGAATAATCTTCCAGTGACATGATGTCACCAGGCCTATGTTGGTTGGGGTGACGTGGGATCACCCGTGTGCATATGTATGGTGAGTTTATATAGTAATTTGACGGTTTTGGAAAGACTCTTGGCACGTTTGAGGACAAACGTTTGTTTAAGAGGGGGAGAATGTAAGGACCCGACCGGTCGCTTCATATTGTGTATTATGACTTGCATGTATGGTCAGATTCGATTTTCAGATGTTTTGGGATAGATTTGGATGACTGATTCTCATTTTAGAAGCTTAAGTTGGAAATATTGATCGAGGTTTGACTTTTGTGAAATCGACCCCAAAACGGTATTTTGATGGCTCTAATAGGTTCGTATCCTGATTTTGGACTTGGGTGTATGCCTGGAATAGAATTCAGAGGTCCCTAGGTTGATTCGGCATGTTTTGCTGAAAGTTAGCATTTTGAAGGTTTTGGACTTCCTTAGGTTTGACTATGGTTTGGCTTTATGGCTATCATGTTCAGCTTTTAGTTTTGGGACTTGGAATAGGTCCGTTATATTATTTGGAACTTGTATGCAAAGTTTGGAGTCATTCCGAGTTGATTTAATAGGAATCGTACGAGTAATTGTGTTTTTAGACGTTCTTGAGAGTCAATGTAAATTTCATGCATTTTGATGTCCGATTCATGATTTTAGATGTTATTTTGGTGTGTTGAACATGCAAGTGAGTTCGGATAATGTTATTAGACTTGTGTTGAGGTTTGGTTTGAAGCCATGAGGGCTCGCGTGAGTTTGGGACACGTTTTGTAGTGATTGGAAGAGTTTTAGTTTTGCTGGTTTTTGCACAAATGCTTCAAGTCTCGCAAATGCGAGATTTTGTTCGCATTTGCGATCTCGCAATTTCGAGGTGATATATCGCATTTGCGAGATATGCTAGGAACTGTCCGGTTCGTATTTGCGAACTCAGTGTTGGCTAATCCGATGGGGCCGGGGCTGAGGGAGTTTCGCATTTGCGATCTCAAGGTCGCTTTTGCGTTGATTTCCTTGTTCGCATTTGCAAACTTTTTGTTGCAATTGCGACATTAGTAGGGGTGTGATGAGTGTCGCTTGTCCGATCATTCTTCGCATTTGTAGGGTTCATAGGTCGCATTTGCAACATCAGCGCCTGGACATAAAAGATGGAAGACGGGATTTTAGCCTCATTTTTCATATCTTTGAACCCTAGACTCGGTAGGATGTGATTTTGAAGAGGGATTTTCACATAAAATCATTGGTTAAGTAGTTTTAATCAATTTTCAACCATATTTCATGATTATATATGAGAGTTAACATTAAATTTATGAGAAGCAAAGAGAGATTTTGGGAACTGTTTTGTCAATATTTTGACAAATAACAATTTGAGATCTGAGAGTCAAATTGGACTTGGATTTGAAACAAAGCACATATATGGACTCGTGGGGTTATGGGTAGTCAAGATCTACCCTTGGACCCGGGTTGACTTTTGTTAACTTTTTCATAATTATACAAAAATCATAGCTTACTTATTGGATTGATTTCTCTTGCATTATTTGATGTTATTAAGTCGCTTTTGGTAAGATTTGAGCTGAGCGGAGCTGAATTGTAAAGGAAAAGCTATTCGTGAGTATTGATTAGGCCTAGTTGAGGTAAGTATCTTGCTTAACTTTATGTGGGTAAAACTACCTAGGGTTTGATTGCACTATTTTAATTACCTGGAAGCCGTGCACACGAGGTGACAAGTGTGTATACGGCCTTATATGTGGAATTTTACCAGTTTAGACCCTTAGGCTTCTTATGTACATTAAATTGAAGTTGCCCTATCATATTTTATCCTCCATTGTTAAATTTACCCTTATATGCTTTATTTGAAGTTTTTAGTACATGTTCTATCTTTTATTGTCAGATACACTCTTGTATGTTTTAATTGAAGTTGTTGCATATTTTATTGTCATGTTATCTCTTTCATATCTGATTTATTCTTATTTAAAGTCGTTGTTTCATATTATCTCTCTCATTATTGAGTTATCCTTATTTGAAGTCATTATTACTTGTTATGTCTTTCATTGCTGAGCTTATTCTTCAGCTTCATTGTATTGTTGTAATTCTTATGTAAACCTTGTGTAGAAACGGTTGATTATTTGGTTGTTATTTATTTTCCTTACTTGGTTTCACTGGTTCTTTAACTGTGTTTTGATTACTTTGCGGCGTTATCACTTGTTTACTCCTTGTTGCTAATTGTTGATTTTACTTTTCATTTGCTGGTGTTGTATTGTTACTCTTTCCATGTTTAGCCTTTTATTGATATTCGTTCCTCTATTAGCTTTATATTTATACTTGCACAGGTTATTATGTCTAATAGGTTTCTCTAATGTAGCTTGTCACTACTCCACTGAGATTAGTCTTGATACTTACTGGGTACCGATGTGGTGTACTCGTGCTATGCTTTTGCATATCTTTTATGCAGATCCAGGTACCTCGGAGTGTTCCGGTCATTAGTTAGCTGATTGTGAGTTGCGGCAGAGACTTCAAGGTATACCTTCCATTGCGTTCGCAGGTCTCGGAGTCACCTTTTGGAGTTTTTACCTTTTTACTATTTATTTTCATTCCAGACAATGCTGTATTTGATATTATTATTTACTATTAGAAGAGCTTATGACTTCGTACTGCCGGTTTTGGGACATTGTACATCTATTGATGGTTGTTGGCTATGTATAGCAATTATTGGTTCATGATTAATGGTTAACTGGTTTAAATCTGTTAATAACTCAGCATGTGTTAGGCTTACCTAGTCTTAGAGACTAGGTGCCATCACAACATCCTAAGGTGGGAATTAGGGTTGTGACATCTACTCTGAAGGCACTCGCCCTCAATTCTATTGTCTGGAAAGCTCTTTTTCAACTCTTTAGATTTTAATGCATTACTAACATCTTCCAGTGAAATATTGTCTTTCCCATATAGCAATGTATTGGCAAAAGTATCATAAGACGGTGGTAAATATCATAACACAATCAAGACCCGATCTTCACTCTCAATTTTGATATTTGCATTCTTCAAGTCTATTATAATTGAACTAAACTCAGCAATGTGAGTTTTAACAGGTGTACCTTTGTTCATACGGAGATTGTATAACTTCTTTTTCAGGTAAAGGCTGTTTGTCAGTGATTTCTTAGAATATATATCTTCAAGCTTCTTCCATATCGTTGCTGCAGAAGTTTCTTCAGCAATTTCCCGAAGAACGCTATCTATAACGCTCATCAAAATTACACTCATAGCCCTCTCCTTCATGTCTGCCTTCTCTGTCTCTCTTTCATCTCTTCAGAAAAATCCTCATCAATTGCTTTCCATAACCCTTATAACACCAGGGATGATTTCATCCTAATCTTCTATAGATTGAAACTAGAACCCCCATAAGAATTTTCTATTTCGTACTTTGTTGGAGATGATAGAAGACATCGTAACCCTAAATTATATGTAGGAACCCGAACCTTGCTGTGATACCAATTGTTGCTAAAGATTGTGGGTTAACTAGCACGCAATCATACACAAAGTAAATAGAGAAGAAAAATCAACACAAGAATTTAAGAGGTTCAGTTAAGCCTAATCCTCGAGGCAAAAGCAAAGAGAGTTTTTCACTATGCATGAGAAAAAAAGCACAATAAAACCTCTCGAATCCCCAACTACAACACCTATATATAGATCCCAAATAGTCCAAAACCTATAAGAGAAAGGTTTCTGAATCCGACAAAGACAATAAGTTTTCTTTTCCCAAATCTATTAGAACAATGGATTTTCCCAAACCTTTAGAAATTATGGGTTTCTTACAAATACAAGGAAATAATTCAAGCCACAAATAACATTACGATTCTCATGATGATGCATACTCAGCTAATTGTAATATTAATCAAGAGTATTGAAAAGGGAACTTAATGTTCGATAAAGTTATAATTCTAGAACAATGCACAATTCCTTTAACCCAACTAAATGAAATAGAAAAACTGCCATGATCCAAATCCCACCATAGGAGTCTTGATGGCACCTAATCTCTAAGACTAGGTAAGCATATCACTTAACAACATTAAATCAACAATTTATGATATAATAAGATAAAAATTAATATGAAAGGCGAAAATAGAGTTAAAACAAGCCAAAGTGGTAATACTCAAACATCATCCCAAAACTAGGTAGAATAGAGTCATGAGCTCTAAATGAATATATACGAAATATCCAAATAGAATAAAATATTGTTCGAATATAAAGTTAATAGTATATATATAGAAGATGAGACTCGAAGGGACTGCGATAGCATGCAACTCTACATTGAATACTCACAAACAAGCAACCTCTTACTCTCCGAGTCCACTACCACCCACCTGAATCTGCACAAAATGTGCAAACGCATAGTATGAGTACACCACATTCAGTACCCAGTAAGTATCAAACTAACCTCGGTGAAGTACTGACGAGATTCAAGTCATATGACACTCACTAGTCAATATTGTGCAATATATCAATAATCGGCAACAGAATATATAAAGGAAAACAATATCAACCATCTCGTAGAACATGTGATAGCTACTCAACATAGAAAAATCCATCTTTGTCAATAAATCGTCAAGTAGAAGTCATGAATTTAATACCATATCAATTCAACTAACAACTCATTAAAAATACAAGACGGAAACTTTTAAAAAACATATATATGATCAAAATATCAACTCTGTTTCAACACATAAACAACATCATGAAAGACATCACCAAATCATCACATAACATCATCAATAATGCCACACTTATAGACGCATGTGCACATGACAATGAAATGCCCTCCTTATTTCGCCACATGCTCATATCGCCACCCTTATTTTTTCACATCGGAAACCCGATAAAATACCACCCTTATTTTGCCCCCACGCGCACAACAATAGACACAATTGCATGACAAAGACCTCGTGCCGACACTACTAATCAATCTGCTCAACATGTCCACATGTTCCTCAATTATCATAAAAACAATAATACCAAAACCTCATCAAAGGTATAGGCTCATAATGTATCAACAAGGTGCACAAGGACATGAAAAAAGTAAAATGCGAATGAGTGTTTAACACATAAAGCATTGCTACGACTAATACAATTGTAGTGATCATGTTCGTGTATCCTTAAAGTGATTAATCATGTTCCATATAGAATACATCCCTAAATTAAGGCATATTAATAGCCTAAAGGCTAATCTGATCACAAGCCATATATAGCACACGTGTATACGCTCATCACCTCGTGTACACATTGCTTGTTACATAACACAAATAGGCAATTAAGGCCAAATCCTAAGGGGTACACCCCTACACAAGGTTAGATAAGATACTTACCTCAAACAAGCCAATTCAATACTCCAAAAATGCCTTTCCTTTAAAATTCACCTCCGTCCGGCTAGCAAAAAATGACTAAATAATATAAAACAATGTTAAAGGAATCAATTCCAAATAATAAAGTCTCAATATTTATCCAATTCCCGAAAAGTAAAAAACAAAAGTCAACACCGGGTCCGTACAGTCAAAACCCGAGTCGAGGGGTAGATCTTGACTATCAATAACCCCACGAGTCCAAATCGACTCTCAAACCTTAAAGTTTTATTTTTCAAAACATAGTAAACAATGTTCAAAAATATCTTTCAAATTTCGTGATTTTGGTGAAAAACTCCATGAGAAATCATGATATATTACCAAAATTAAGTGAAAATAACTTAGTCAATAGCTATGTGTGAAAATCTCCTTCATAAATCGCCCCTCACCAAGTCTAGGGCTCAAATATGGTAAAATAAGCTTAAGTCCCGAAATACCTAGCTATATGCAAGCTGCAGATATCGCATGTGTGACCCAAGGTTAGCAAATGCTTCCTCCGCAAATGCATCCCTAGGATCACAAATGCGAAGACAACCGACACAGTGGATGTCGCAAATGCAACCAAATACATCGCAATTGTGATGCCCTATTGTCTCTTCCAATCTCGCAAATGCGACCATCAGTCGCAAATGTGAAGTCCTAGCTTCCATCAATTATTGCAAATGCGACTAAATTCCTTGAAATTGCGAGTTCCTCCCAGGAAGACCCCCATCGCAAATGTGAGAAGGCCACCGCAAATGCGAGCAGACCTTCACAAATGTGAGTCTGTAGCACCAAAAAACTTCAGAACCAAACGAAAGCACTCTGAAATCATTACAAAAATCACTCAAGCCCCTCAGGTCCCAAAGAAAACATCCATACAATTACATAAACCTCATACTAACTCGCTCGCTAGCTAGGAACATCGAAATAACATAAAAAACCACGAATCAAATATCAAAACATACCTTGCAAGCTTTCAAACTCAAAAACTTCAATATTCACAACCAAGCATCCAGTTCCTACCAAACTAAATCGGAGTGACACCAAACTTTACACACACGTTCTAAATGACAAAACCGACATATTTCAAGTCCCAGAACAACAATCCGAACCCGATATCCATAAAATCAACCCATGGTCAAACTTATGAAATTTCTAAACCTTCCAATTGACAATATTTGGCAAAAAGAGTCAAATCATTCGAGGAAACTCTGTATCCAATTCCGGGAACACTCCCAAGTACAAATTACCATACGACCTATTGGAACCATCAAAACCCCATTTAGGAGTCATTTTCACAAAAGTCAATCATTGGTCAACTCTTATAGCTTAAGTTTCCAATCTTGGAACTAAGTGTTCCATTTCCATCAAAAACCTTCCCGAACCCGAATTAATAATCTCTGCAAGTCACAAAATAACAATTAAGCACCGGCCAGGTCATTACATTCTCCCTCTCTTTAAAAAAATATTCATCTTCGAACGGGTTTAGAATCATACCTGGAATATCCAAAAGATGAGGATATCAGCTCCACATATCATGCTCAGTCTCCAAAATCGCCTCCTCGACCAGTTGACCTCTCCATTGAACCTTTACCGATACAATGTTCTTCGGCCTAAACTTTCGAACATGCCTATCCAAAATGGCCACCGGCTCCTCAACATAAGTCAAATCCTTGTCAAACTATACCAAGCTGAAATCTAACACATGCGACGGATCCTCATTGTACTTTCGAAGCATGAAAATATGGAACTACGGATGAACTCCCGATAAGCTGGGTGGTAAAGCAAGTCTTAGACCACCTCACTAACTCTCTCAATCACCTCAAAAGGGATAGTATACCAAGAGTTCAACGTGCCCATATTCCTGAACCTCATCATACCTTTCATGGGTGAAACTCTGAGTAGAACCTTCTCACCCACCACGAATGCCACAATATGAGCCCTCCTATCAGCATAACTCTTTTGCCTTGGCTGCATTTTATGAAGCCACTCCTGAATTAATTTCACCCTCTATAAAGCATCACGAACTAAATCAATGCCCAATAGTCCAGCGTCCCTAGGCTCAACCCAACTAACCAGATAATGACATTGCCTCCCACATATAGCCATATACGGAGCCATCTGGATGCTCGACTGGTAGTTATTGTTGTAGGAAAACTTTGCTCATGGTAGAAACTAATCCCACTGACCTCCAAAATCAATGACACATGCTCTCAATATGTCCTCCAATATCTAAATAATATGCTTGGGTTGTCGTCTGTCTAAGGATGAAATGATGTACACAACTCGACCTATGTGCCCAACTCATGCTGCACAAGTCTCCAAAATTATGGTGTAAATTGAGTGCCTCGATATGGGATAATAGACACAAGTACACCATGAAGTCGAACAATCCCTCTAAGATAAATCTGAGTTAGCTGCTCTGAAGTGTAGGTAGTCATGACTGGAATAAAGTGTATAGACTTGGTCAGTCTGTCCACACTGACCCACATAGCATCAAATCTCCTCAAGGTCCATTGTATCCCAACTAAAAAATCAATAATGATACACTCCCACTTCCACTCTGGTATATCAAATCTCTAAAGCAACCCACTCGGTCTCTAATGCTCATATTTAACTTGTTGATAACTCAAACACTGTGCAACATGCTCCACAATGTCCTTCATCCTTCTCACCACTAAAGCTGCTTCATATCATGGTACATCTTTGCGACACCCAAATGAATGGAATACCGTGAACTATGGGCCTCCTCAAGAATTATCTCCCGCAACCCATCTACATTAGGAACACAAATTCGGCCCTGAAACCTTAGTACCCCATCATTACCAATAGTCACCTCCTTAGCATCATCATGCTGCACCATGTCCTTAAGGACAAGCAAGTGTTGATCATCATACTGACGTGCCTTGATACACTCAAACAAGGAAAACCATGATATAACAAAAGCAAGAACCCTGCTAGGCTCCGAAATATCCAACATCATGAAATTGTTGGACAAAGCTTGCACATCTAAAGCTAACGATCTCTCTCTAGCGGGAATAAAAGCAAGACTCCCCATACTCTCCGCCTTCTTACTCAAGGCGTCGTCCACCACATTGGACTCCCCCGGATGATAAAGAATGGTGATATCATAATTTTCAATTTCCCATACCACTTTCGTTTCCTCAAGTTCAAATCCTTTTACTTGAATAGATGTTGAAGGCTCCAGTGATCTATATACACCTCAAAAGACATGCCATATAAGTAGTACCTCCAAATCTTTAGTGCATGTATAATAGCTGCTAGCCCCTAATCATACACTGGGTAGTTCTTTTCAAGGGGCTTCAACTGACGCAAAGCATAAGCAATTACCGTACCATCCTGTATCAATACACACCTAATGCCAACCTGTGAAGCATCATAGTAGACTGTATATGAACCCGATCCCGAAGGCAAAATCAGAATTCGAGTTGTAGTCAAGGCAGTCTTGAGCTTCTAGAAGCTCTTCTCACACTCGTCAGACCACTTAAATGGGTCA
This sequence comes from Nicotiana otophora, assembly GCA_000715115.1. Lineage (NCBI taxonomy): Eukaryota > Viridiplantae > Streptophyta > Magnoliopsida > Solanales > Solanaceae > Nicotiana > Nicotiana otophora. Next base: position 68,411 of record AWOL01S0059900.1, read on the forward strand.
CCCTTATTAGTCAACTTAGTCAATAGGGAAGTTATAGATGAAAACCCTTCCATAAAATGGCGATAATACCCAGCCAAGCAAAGGAAACTTTGAATGTTTGTAGTTATAAAAGTCTGGGCCAGCTCCGAACTGCCTCAATCTTCTTTGGATCCACCATAATGCCTTTATCGGACACTATGTGACCTAACAATGCCACTGAGTCTAACCAAAACTCGCACTTGGAGTATAGCGACTTCTCCCTCAAAGTATAAAGCACGATCCTCAAATGCTACTCGTGCTCCTCCCGGATGCGCGAATACACCAACATATCATCAGTAAACACAATAACGAAGGAATCCAGATAAGACTGAAACATGTTGTTCATCAAGTGCTTGAATGTTTCTGGGACATTGGTCAGCCCAAAAGACATCACCAAGAACTCATAATGCCCATAACGGGTCTTGAAAGCCGTCTTAGGAATATCTGAAGCCCTAATCATCAAGTGATGGTACCCCGATCTCAAGTCAATATTCGAGGATACCCTAACACCCTGAAGCTGATCGAATAATTCATCAATATGTGGTAGTGGATTGTTCTTGATAACAACCTTGTTTAGTTGCCTATAGTCAATGAACATTCTCGTGGAACCATCTTTCTTCTTCAACAATAGAATCGGAGCACCCCAAGATGAAACGCTCGGCCTGATAAAATCATTATCTAGCAATTCCTGCAATTGTTTCTTTAATTCCTTCAACTCAAGTGGAACCATGCGGTACAGTGGAATAGATATGGGTTGAGTGCCCAGTGGCACATCAATATCAAAATCAATATCCTTATCGGGTGGCATGCCCGGTAGGTCTACAGGGAACATATCTAAAAACTCCTACACCACGAGGACCGAATAAATCGTGGGAGTATTAAAATTCACATCTCTAACAAAGGATAAGTATGCCAAGCACCCCTTCTCAACCATCATAGAACCTTCAGAAAAGACACCACTCTACTATGAACATGACTCAAGGAACCTCTCCATTCCAACATTGGCAACTCCGGCATAGCCAGCATCATGGTCTTAGTGTGATAATCAAGAATAGCGTGATATGGAGAAAACCAATCCATTCCCAAGATCACATAAACATTCACCATATTAAGTAATAGAAGACCAACCCTAGTCTCATAGCCCCCAATAGTGACCAAACAAGAACGATAGGCACGATACACCATAATAGAATCCTCAACCGGTGTAGACACATAAACAGTAGTATCCAGCAAATCATGAGACATATCCAAACATAAAGTAAAATAGGATGACACATACAAACAAGTAGAACCCGTATTAAACAAAATTGATACATCTTTATGACAGATTGGAACAATACTTGTAATGACTGCATCTGATGCAGCTACCTTGGTCCTACGAGGGAAAGCATAACAACAGACGTGACCTCCGTCTGTAGGACATTCTCTACCCATATGTCCTCCACCTCTAGTTGGCTGTGCAGGTGGACTAGTAACTGGAGCAGGAACCATAGCATGAGTACCCTTTTGAGGTCCACCTCTTCAAATCCTAGGACAATCTCTCATGATGTGCCTAGTTTCACCATACTCAAAACAACCCCTCAGCGGACATGGTTGTTGGTGCGGCGTCTGTCCCGGACGACTAGAATAACCACTATAGGGACTATGTGCAGAAGGTGCACTAAAGGATGGTTGTCCGGTGCAAGTGCTTTGAGGTCCATGGCTAGCTGGAGCACTACAGGAAACCTAAAGTGCAGACTGAACTGGTCAAAAAATATGACCTCTGCCATGACGTACCTTGCCCCCAGAGTAGGAGCCATCAAATCCTCCAAAACTACTAGGATTCTTAACCTCCCTATCCTCTCTCTCTCCTGACTGCAGATACGCTCTAACCTCCTATCAATCTCCACTATTTGATGAAATGGAGTCTTAGTCTCTAACTCCCGTGCCATCCCAAATCTAAAACTTTAGGCAAGTCCCTCAATAAATCTACATACTCTCTCTCTCTCTATTTGTGAATACCAAGGAATGTGCATGACGAGATTACTTTGTAAACGTCATATCATATTCAGACACGGTCATACTCTCCTAGCAACACTGCTCAAACTTGCTGCACAACTCGACCTTGCGGATCTGTGAAATAAACTCCCTCAAGAAAATATCAGAGAACAGGGATCAAGCAAGTGGTGTTGCGCCAGCTGGCCTACTCGCCTCATAAGTCTGCCACCATTTGTATGTCGACCCCGTCAACTAAAAAGTAGTAAGGTCGACCCCTCTCGACTCCACCAAACCCATGGTTCGAAGAATGGGGTGACACTGATCCAAGAAACCTTATGCATCCTCAGAAGTCCTCCACTAAACTAGGGAGGATGAAACTTATGAAATATCTCCAAACTCTTCGGCCCCTCAGCTGACACAACTAGCCCTACATCGGGCTGAACTACAACTACTAGCTACACTGGCATAACTCTCGATGTTTGATAAACATGAATCGGAAGCTCTAGTGTACGGGCGGCAGGAGTCTGAGCTCCTCCCCCAACTTGTGAAGTAGCTGGCGCAACTAGAATCAACCCTTCCTGGGCCAAACTCCCAAACATACTCATGAGTATGCCAAGGTCTCCTGTAGTCTCGGTGTAGCAATAGGCTGCTTAGATGCTCGCTCAACATGATCTGTCTCCTAATCCTCCACTGGAGCCACTGGAGACTCCCCAGCTACTACTCTAGCAAGTGCCCTAGCAATAGAACGTGCCCCTCCTCGATCTCTACCACGGCTTCGGCCTCTCGCGGCTCTAGCAGGGGCACTAGTGCCTGCTCCACTGATCTGATAGAGCATGTACTCACCATATGTGAGAGAGTAGAAGAGTAAAGAGTCAAACTTTTGAACAACAGATCAACACGATAAAGAATGAAAGAAAGTGGAGTTTCCTAATAGTTTGGTAGCCTCTCGAATATAAGTACAGACATCTCTATACCGATACGCAAGACTCTACTAAACTTTCTTATGACTCATAAAACCTATGAACCCATAGCTCTGATACCAACTTGTCACGACCCAAATCCCACCATAGGAGTCGTGATAGCACCTAATCTCTTAGACTAGGTAAGCCTATCACTTAATAACATTAAATCAACAATTCATGATATAATAAGGTATAAATTAATATGAAAGCAGAAATAGAGTTAATACAAGCCAAAGTGGTAATACTCTAACATCTTCCCAAAACTAGGTAGTATAGAGTCATGAACTCTAACTGAACACATACAGAATATCCAAATAGATGCAATATTGATCGAATGTCAAATTAACAATATCTATATAGAAGATCAGTCTCCAAGGGACTTCGACAGCATGCATCTCTACCTTGAATCCTCACGAACAAGCAAGCTCTCACTCTCGGGGTCCGCTACCACCAACACCTGAATCTACACAAAAATATGCAGAAGTGTATTATGAATACACCACATTTGGTACCCAATAAGTATCAAGACTAACTTTGGTGAAGTAGTGACGAGGTTTGAGTCATATAATACTCACTTGTTAATAACCTATGCAATATATCAATAATTGGCAACACAATATATAAGGCAAAATAATATCAACCATCTCGTAGAGAATGTGATAACAATTCAATGTGGAAAAATTCATCTTTGTCAACAAATCATAAAGTAAAAGTGGGGCATGTGATAGCATGTCAATCAACTACCAATTCATTAAAACGACAAGACAAAAACTTTTAAGAAACATGTATGCTATCACAATATCAACCCCGTCACAACACATAAACAACATCAAAAAAGACACCACCAAATTATCACATAACATCATCAACAATGTCACCTTTATTTTGCTGTATGTATACATAACAATGAAATGCTCTCCTTATTTCTCCACGTGGGCAATCCGAGAAAACGCCATCCTTATTTTGTCTTACACACACAACATTAGAAACAATCACATGATAAAGACCTCGTGTTGGCATCCCCAATCAGTCCGCTCAACATGTCCATATGTGCCATAATTATCATAAAAACAATAATACCAAAACTTCATTAAAGGTATAAGATCATAATGTATCAACAAGGTGCACAAGGACATGAAAATAGTCAAATATGGATGGGTGTTTAATATATAAAGTATTATTATGACTAATACAATTGCAGTGATCATGTTCACGTAGACACAAAATGGTTAAGCAGGTTCCATGTGGAATAAATCCCTAAATTAAGGCATATAATAGCTTAAAGATCTAATCATGTCACAAGCCACACGTAGCAGACGTGTAAACGATCGTCACCTCATGTACATATCGATTTGCACATAACACAAATAAGCAATTAAGGTTAAATCTTGAGGGGTATTACCCCACACAAGGTTAAACAAGATACTTACCTCAAACAAGCCAATTCAATACGCCAAAAATGCCTTTCCTTTAAAATTCACCTTAGTCCAGCTCAAATATAGACAAACGTGACTCAATAATATCAAACAATGCTATAGGAATCAATTCCAAACAATAAAGTCCCAATCTTTAACCAATTCTTGCAAAGTCAACAAAAGTCAACCCCGGGCTTGCATAGCCAAAACCTGAACGATGAGTAGATCTCGACTACCCATAACCCCACGAGTCCAAATATATGATTATTTTTTAAAATCGAGTTCAAATCGACTCCCAAATCTTAAATTTTCATTACTGAAAACATAGTCAAAATCCTCAAAACTTTCTTTCAAATTCCATGCTTTTGGTATAAAACTCCATGAGAAATAAAGATATATTATCAAGATTAAATAAAAATCATTGATAGCTATGTGTGAAATTATCCTTCAATAATTGCCACTCACCAATTCTAGAGCTCAAAATATGATAAAATAAGCCTAAGTCCCGTAATACCCAGTTATAAACGAGCTGCAGATGTCGCATCTATGACCAGAGGTTCGCAAATGTGACCTCCACAAATTTGACCGTACGATCGCAAATGCGAAGGTAGTCTGCACAGCGGATGTCACAAATGCAACCAAACACATCGCAATGATGAAGCCCTACTGCCCCTTTTAACCTCACAAATGTGACCATCAGTCGCAAATGTGAAGTCCCACATGCCATCCCATATCGCAAATGCGACCAAATTCCTCAAAATTGTGAGGTCCTCATAGGCAACCTCCCCCCCCCCCCCC